>JAVSCE010019510.1:0-33796 GCA_032199065.1 Smutsia gigantea
AGGAAGATAGACATATAGTCAAATAATTTATAGCTGTTTTTATGAGCTGTTTAGAGAACAAAATGACTAATGTTTGTAGATATTGCCAGATGTAATTCCTATGATAAATTACACTTTAAAGACCTTACTATATCCTTTCTGTTTGGATGTCAGGGATAATGCTGTGTGCTTCCTGGAAGGCCTTTGCATAGGGAGATAGACTAGCATACTTGGTGTGTCTTGGAGATAGGCAGTGCACCACCTACACAGATTAGATGTGGTGGCCCTATGCCTAGCACATCTTGGACCCTCAACTTGTTGAAAGAATAGATAAATAGATCTGCATGTGGAATGATGACCTATGGAATAAGTGACTTATTTGAGGTAGAAGAAAGAGAGGGAGCTATAGAGGTGAGGCAAGTTTGTACAACTTCAGAAGTAAAGTCTTCCACATAAAAGAAAACCCCCATTTATAGTAGCAACAAATATTTAAGAATAAAGTTAAGAAATGTCCAAAACCCGTTTGAGATAAGCCTTAAAACACTCCTGAAAGATACAAACATAGTCTTGAACAATGCAAAGGATATCCTCTATTCTTGAATAGGAAAACTCAAGATATTCTCCCTAAGCGAACTTACTAATATGGCGCAGTTCCAATAAAAGCACAAACAAGCTTTAGTATGGAGTTAGAAGAGTTGATCCTAAAGTTTATATGGAAAAACAACATCCAAGAATTTTCAGGGGGGAAAAAAACCCACTAAAAACATAAAAAAATATATATATATGTGAATGGGGACTGCTCTTACCAGGCATTAAAATATACAATTATAAAGCTCTTATAATCGAAGCAGTATGGTACTGGTGCATGAATACATAGACAGACAAGTAGAAAAGAATAAAAAGCCCAGGCACTGATCCAAGTTCATACAGAAATCCAGTATATGATAAGGGTGGCATCCTAAATCACTGAGTCAAAGATGAACTTGGGTAGCCATTTGGGAAAAGGTAACACTAGATCTCACAATATACACAGTTGGCGAATCTGTTTTTAATTTAAATATTGCCTTTCCCTAATTGCTCTATTCTTTATTCCTGAAACTTCAATTAGGTATATATTGGACCTGATCTTTCTATCCCCCATTTTAGTATCTCATTCTTATTTTCTGTCTCTATCTTGCTTTGGAATTCCCAGTGGGATTCCTAGATCTGTCTCCTAATGCAATACTTCTCTTTTGGCTCTATTTAGTCTATTATTCACTTGCGCATTGAGGCTTTAAAAAAACTTGAGCTTATTTATAGATTAAAAAATTTTAAGTTATATAAATGGAAATTTTAATATAGTTTAGGCAGAGGTGGAATATTTCACACAGCTTAAACTGTCATACTGACCAGAAGTCTCTAAATATTTTTTTAGGTATAGTAAATATTCATGATGGCATTAATTTATGGCTATCTAATGTACTATTTAACATTTTCCTAGTTTCAGCATCTGAGGTTGTTTCGAACTTTCACTAATGTGAATAATTTTGAAGTATTTTTATTATTCATTTCACAAGACATTTTTTTCTTCATTTACATTAAAACTGTTGAGCTAAAAGTTTGAACAGTTTTAGCACTCTCCGTGCTTATTGTCAAAGGGTTCTTTAAAGGAATGAGCCAATTAAAATGTGATGGGCGGATTATATCAGAGTGACAGACTCTGCCACTTCAGCAGCATTGAGCATTTAATTTTGTTTAAGTTTTTGCTGATTTAAAGGATGAAAACAATATCCTGTTTTTAAAGTTTTCATTTATTGTATTACTGGTAGGACTGAACATTTCTACAAGTTTGTTTACTAGCTATATTTACTCTTTGGAGGATTATCTCTCTGTGCACTTTGTACTTCATTTACTAGGGCCTTACTGTTTTTCTTATTGATGTGTAGGACTCCTTTCACAATACTGATATAAACCCGTTGTCATATTTGTGGCAGTTTTCCTCCCAGCCTACGGTTTAATTAATCTATAAACTGCTGTGAATGCATTTCATTTACTTTCCTTGAAGCAAGACCAACTCTTTGCTCATGTTAGTCAGTTTGAAACTGAGGAACACATTTTCTTCATGGAGATATAGAAGCTGCAGCTCTGATTTCAGCTTGATGTGATTCAAAATGGCCTGTATGCTGTACCTGTGAGGAGCAGAGATTGTAGTGTTGATGTGGTGATGTTCCCAAGGTAAAGCTGCATGGCTGCAGCATGGGACAAGTAGGGGCTGTCCAGCTGATAGAATTATGGCCAATATCTTGTGGAATTAATGCAAGATCAGCACACAAATCCAGGCTAGCTTGAATAACTCACTTCTGAAGTATATTCACATAATCAAGAAAGATTCCCAAAAATTATTGGGCAGCAAAAATAATATGCCCATAGTTAGGTTTCAAAATATAAACTGTGGAAACACAGTTATTGAGGCTGAGTCATTTTCTGTTCTTCAAGTAATATGGCACAGATTATTCAATAAGCAGTTAATCTAGCTCTATTTTAAGAATGACTGTGAAGACAAACAGATATGGGAGATATATTTGAGCAGATGTTATAAAATTTGTGAATATAGCTAGTGTAAGAGATTAAACAGGAACATATTTCAGAAAAACATATCCCATTTAATAATCAGCATTATTCAACTTGGAGCTGATTGGCCCCAAAAGAGCGAAATTTGCATCAGTGCCACGTGGCTGAAATTGAACTGGCTGTGGCTAACATCAGTAATACTGTATTAGTGAAGTCGCAGGTGGAAGAGTGCTCTCCCTGAATGGAAATAGAAATTACATCTTTAAATGTAGGTTCCACTTCCCCTGTTCTAGTAGGAATGCCTAGGTTTACCCTCAAGGGTGGGGTTTCTTAGGAAACTGTAAATGTAAATCCAGTTGTCTTGGGGGTTCTACCCTTTCTGCCCAGCACAGGGTGAACTGATCTTTTGCTGCCATTCAAGAACCTCTGCTGTCTGGAGGTCCCTCCCCTCTGCTCAGTAATCCTGAGTGACCCTCTCTAGGGTAGCACTTTTAAGACCCTACACAGTCTTCATATATCCACTTGCACAGACAATCATAATCAAAGGAAAGTAGAGCCATGTTCTCATCCCTTTTATTTCTGAAAGCTAACTGGAGCGAAAAATTTTATTTCAGACTTCCTACACAGAGCCACAAGATTTATTTTCCACTGCTTGGCTTCCATTTCTCAATAAAAGAGGTTGCACTGATCACGGTAATCAGTTCTTTTCACTAGCTATAAAGCACAAATATCACAGGTTTGAGTTCATTTTTAAAAGAAGCACAATTTAAAGACCTTTAGAAAGTTGGTGCCTGGTGCTGGGTGGTATAATGACCTCCTTTCAAATCAATATTAGACCCAGATTGTATTTCCAATCTGAAAAGGCCGCTGGGCTGGGGAAAGTGACCTTTGGCTGAGTGACTACTTGTTACCTTGTCAGCTTCGGTGCTGCCTGCCGTTAGGAGGAACTAGCAAGTAATAAACTATTTACAGCCTGCACTTTTGTATCCCCTACAGGCCCTTTCTGGGGTGGGAAAAAAGGCAACTGATTTTCTCTATTCAATAGTTATCCTCATATACTTAGGTCATCTAACTGCCTAGCAACTGCTTAGATTCAGTTATCAGGGTACCTTATATAACAAGCGTGGCTGGTTTTTTTGTTGTTGTTTTTTGACAGATTTTAAAGCTTAGTGCTTTTGCACAACTTAATAACTAGAGCCATAAACAAATGAGGCACACATCAAGGAAGGCAGAAAGAGGTTTTCCTGTCCTAAAAGATCTCATTTGAATGAAGCTATAAAAGGAATATCTAGATTCTCTTTTCATCCACTCCAAACATTTTTATTCTGATAAATTAAGGATTATCTGAGCTCTGAAAATTTCTTTTGGAAAATATTTAAAAAAAAGTGAATTCACTTAATCTCATCAAATCTTGGTTTTTCACATCTGATAAATACGGAAGTTTGTTTCATTTCTGAGATTAATTTTAAGAAGTAGATTTGAATAATATGTAGCAAAAAACTTTGATTTTTATGGCTAGTTTATGTGGTGGGACAAACTTTTAGACAAGGAACCATCAGGATACTTAAAAAATATACAAATAGATTGCATGTAAGTGTTTCAACAGCATTTTTGGAGATCTCTTATTTACCAGCATCAGGACTGTCTGGGCACCAGAAATCACCAGAACCCTAAGGCATGGTTCTTGATTTCCTGAGACACAGATGTATAGAAATATAAACCAAGTAGAGTCTGAGATAGCATGTATTCATGTGGGACTAATGACAGGCAGGAAAGGACTGCCAAGACAGGGCCTCGCGTTGGGGCACAGTGGGATGTGAGCTAAGGTATCAAGCTCAATGAATGTGGCTTATGGAGAGGCAGAGAGAAAGCTCCCACAGTGATCTATGAGATATACATTTTGGAGCAGTGGAAGATAACATTAGAGGGAGAGATGGTGACAGGTTATAGAGAAGTATAAGTTTGGAAATGCTTTCTATTTTGAGGCTTTAGAGCAGTAGGCTCCAGTAAGGTGCACACACACTAGGAATCGCAAACCAACTCAAATGTCGAAAGAAAATAGAGCTTTAATTTATATTTATTCTGTGTTTCATCCTTCAAACAGTTCTATTTTTATTTATTTTTTATATTATACATAGCACATTGGTATATGAGAATATAATTTATGAGGAAATTACATATATTGGGGCTGCAGTGCCCAACTTTTTTTCGATAGACGTGAATGATCAAAGACCTTTGGAGATCATTGCTTTACATCATTGTCATTAATCACAATAGTTGCAGCCACTTACTGAGTACTTAATATATGCCAGAGACCATGATAGGTGGTTTATGTGAGAGTGGTATCTCATTTAACATGCACAGTAATTCTACCTTGTAGATTTTCATAAATTTGAAGCTCAGACAGGTAAAGTAACTTTTGCCCAAAGTCATGTGGATGATAAGCGGTGGAACCAACTTTAAACACTGACCTGCCGGCTGGCTCAACAGCCTACGAAATACATTTTCAGCTTTTTGGTCTTTTTTTTCTTACAGCAGCACTGTTTATTAGCTCCCTATCCTTCCACCAGCACTTGACTCAGCTAGTTAGTTCCTTTTTAAAAAAATTTTGGTATCATTAATCTACAATTACATGAGCAACATTATGGTTACTAGACTCCCCCCATTATCAAGTCCCCACCACATACCTCATTACAGTCACTGTCCATCAGCGTAGTGAGATGCTATAGAGTCACTTCTTGTCTTCTCTGTGTTGTACAGCCTTCCCTGTACGCCCCCTACATTATGTATGCTAATCGTAATGCCCCTTTTTCCCCCTTATCCTTCCCTTCCCACGCATCCTCCCCAGTCCCTTTCCCTTAGGTAACTGTTAGTCCATTATTGGGTTCTGTGAGTCTGCTGCTGTTTTGTTCCTTCAGTTTTTTTCTTTGTTCTTATATTCCACAGATGAGTGAAATCATCTGATACTTGCCTTTCTCCGCCTGGCTTATTTCACTGAGCGTAATGCCCTCTAGCTCCATCTATGTTGTTGCAAATGGTAGGATTTGTTTTCTTCTTATGGCTGAACAATATTCCATTGTGTATATGTACCACATCTTCTTTATCCATTCATCTGCTGATGGACACATAGGTTGGTTCCATTTTTTGGCTATTGTAAATAGTGCTGCAATAAACATAGGGGTGCATTCTTAGGGTAAATTCCTAGGAGTGGGATTCCTGGGTCAAATGGTATTTCTATTTTGAGTTTTTGAGGAACCTCCATGCTGTCCCATTTTTTAATTGGATTATTTGCTTTTTGTTTGTTGAGGCACATGAGCTCTCTATATATTTTGGATGTCAACCCTTTATCAGCTATGTCATTTATGAATATATTCTCCCATACTGTAGGATGCCATTTTGTTCTGTTGATGGTGTCCTTTGCTGTACAGAAGCTTTTCAGCTTGATATGGTCCCACTTGTTCATTTTTGCTTTTGTTTCCCTTGCCTGAGGAGATATGATCATGAAGAAGTTGCTCATGTTTATGTCCGAGAGATTTTTGCCTATGCTTTTTTCTAAGAGTTTTATGGTTTCATGACTTACATTCAGGTCTTTGATCCATTTTGAGTTTACTTTTGTGTATGGGGTTAGACAATATCCATTTTCATTCTCTTACCTGTAGCTGTCCAGTTTTTCCGACACCAGCTGCTGAAGAAGCTGTAACTTCCCCATTGTATATCCATGGCTCCTTTATTGTGTATTAATTGACCATATATGCTTGGGTTTATATCTGGGTTCTCTATTCTGTTTCACTGGTCTATGAGTCTGTTTTTGTGCCAGTACCAAATTGTCTTGATTACTGTGGCTTTGTAGTAGAGCTTAAAGTCAGGGAGTGTAATTCCTCCTGCTTTATTCTTCCTTCTCAGGATAGCTTTGGCTATTCGAGGTCTTTTGTGGTTCCATATGAATTTTAGAACTTTTTGCTCTAGTTCATTGAAGAATGCTGTAGGTATTTTTATAGGGATTGCATTGAATCTGTAGATTGCTTTAGGCAGGATGGCCATTTTGACAATATTAATTCTTCCTAGCTAAGAGCATGGGATGAGTTTCCATTTGTTAGTGTCCTCTTTAATTTCTCTTAAGAGTGTCTTGAGTTTTCAGGGTATAGGTTTTTCACTTTCTTGGTTAGGTTTCTTCCTAGGTATTTTATTCATTTGATGCAACTGAGAATGGAATTGTTTTCCTGATTTCTCTTTCTGCTAGTGCATTGTTAGTGTATAGGAAATAAACAGATTTCTGTGTATTAATTTTGTATCCTGCAACTTTGCTGAATTCAGATATTAGTTCTAGTAGTTTTGGAGTGGATTCATTAGGGTTTTTTATGTACAATATCATGTCATCTGCAAATAGTGACAGTTTGACTTCTTCTTTACCAATCTGGATGCCTTTTATTTCTTTGTTTTGTCTGATTGCTGTGGCTAGGACCTCCAGTACTATGTTGAATAAAAGTGGGGACAGTGGGCATCCCTGTCTTGTTCCCATTCTTAGGTGAAAAGCTTTTAGCTTCTCACGTTAAGTATGATGTTGGGTGTGGTTTTGTCATATATGGCCTTTATTATGTTGAGGTACTTGCCCTCTTTACCCATTTTGTTGAGAGTTTTTACCATGAATGGATGTTGAATTTTATTGAATGCTTTTTCCACATCTATGGAGATGGTCATGTGGTTTTTGTCCTTTTTTTTGTTGATGTGGTGGATGATGTTGATGGATTTTCGAATGTTGTACCAGCCTTGCATCCCTGAGATGAATCCCACTTGATCATGGTGTATGATCCTCTTGATGTATTTTTGAATTTGGTTTGCTAATATTTTGTTGAGTATTTTTGCATCCATGTTCATCAGGGATATTGGTCTGTGTTTTTCTTTTTTTGTGGTGTCTTTGCCTGGTTTTCGTATTAGAGTGATGCTGGCTTCATAGAATGTGTTTGGAAGTATTCCCTCCTCTTCGATTTTTTGGAAAACTTTCAGGAGAATGGGCATTATGTCTTCTCTATATGTCTGATAAAATTTAGCAGTGAATCCAGGTGGCAGAAGGGTTTTGTTCTTGGATAGATTTTTGATTACCAATTCAATTTCATTGCTGGGAATTGGTCTGTTTAGATTTTCTGTTTCTTCCTTGGTCAATCTTGGAAGGTTGTATTTTTCTAGAAAGTTGTCCATTTCTTCTTGGTTATCCAGCTTGTTAGCATATAGATTTTCATAGTATTCTCTAATAATTCTTTGTATTTCTGTGGGGTCTGTCATGACTTTTCCTTTCTCATTTCTGATTCTGTTTATGTGTGTAGATTCTCTTTTTCTTGTAATAAGTCTGGCTAGGGGTTTATCTGTTTTTGTTTATTTTCTCAGAGAACCGGCTCTTGGTTTCATTGATTTTTCTTTTGTTTTATTCTTCTCAATTTTATTTATTTCTTCTCTGATCTTTATTATGTCCCTCCTTCTGCTGACTTTGGGCCTCATTTTTTCTTCTTTTTCCTATTTCAATAATTGTGACTTCAGACTATTCATTTGGGATTGTTATTCCTTCTTTAAATAGGCCTGGATCGCTATATAGTTTCCTCTTAGAATTGCCTTCACTGGGTCCCACAGAAGTTGGGGCATTGTGCTGTTGTTATCATTTGTTTCCATATATTTCTTGATCTCTGTTTTAATTTGGTCATTGATCCATTGATTCTTTAGGAAAATGATGTTAAGCCTCCATGTCTTTGTTAGCATTTTTGTTTTCTTTGTACAATTTATTTCTACTTTTATACCTTTGTGATCTGAGAAGTTGGTTGGTAGAATTTCATTCTTTTTGAATTTACTGAGGCACTTTTTGTGGCCTAGTATGTGGTCTGTTCTTGAAAATATTCCATGTGCACTTGGGAAGAATGTGTATCCTGCTGCTTTTGGGTGGAATGTTCCATAGATGTCTGTTAGGTCCATCCTTTCTAATGTGTTGTTCAGAGTCTCTGTGTCCTTACTTATTTTCTGTCTGTCCTTTAGAGTGAGTGGTGTGTTGAAATCTCCTAAAATGAATGCATTGCATTCTATTTCTTCCTTTAATTCTGTTAGTATTTTTTTCACATATGTAGGTACTCCTGTGTTGGGTGCATATATATTTATAATGGTTATATCCTCTTGTTGGACTGACCCCTTTATTATTATGTTATGTCCTTCTTTGTCTCTTGCTACTTTCTCTGTTTTGAAGTCTATTTTGTCTGATACAAGTACTGCAACACCTGCTTTTTTCTCCCTATTAGTTGCATGAAATTTCTTTTTCCATCCCTTCACTTTTAGTCTGTGTAAGTCTTCGGGTTTGAAGTGAGTCTCTTGTAGGCAGCGTATCGATGGGTCTTGCTTTTTTATCCATTGTATAATTCTGTGTCTTTTGATTGGTGCATTCAGTCCATTTACATTTAGGGTGAGTATCGATAGATATATACTTATTGCCATTGCAGGCTTTGGATTCGTGATTACCAAAGGTTCAAGGGTAGCTTCTTTACTGTCTAACTGTGTAACTTAACTCTCTTATTACACTATTATAAACACAGTCTGATTATTCTTTATTTCTCTCCTTTCTTATTCTTCCCCCTCTATTCTTTATATGTTAGGTCTTTTATTCTATACTCTTTTATGTTTCCTTTGACTGCTTTTGTGGATAGTTGATTTTATTTTTTGCCTTTAGTTAATATTTGGTTGGTGTGCTTTCTTTGCTGTGATTTTATTTTCTCTGGTGACATATATTTAGCCTTAGGAGTACTTTCATCTAGAGTAGTCACTTTAAAATATCCTGTAGATGTGGTTTGTGGGAGGCAAATTCCCTCAACTTTTGCTTATGTGGAAATTGTTTAATGCTTCCTTCAAATTTAAATGATCATCTTACTGGATACAGTATTCTTGGTTCAAGGCTCTTCTGTTTCATTGCATTAAATATATCATGTCATTGCCTTCTGGACTGTAAGGTTTCTGTTGAGAAGTCTGATGATAGTCTGATGGGTTTTCCTTTGTAGGTGATCTTTTTTCTCTCTCTGGCTGCCTTTAATACTCTTTCCTTGTCTTTGGTCTTTGCCATTTCAATTATTATTTGTCTTGGTGTTGTTCTCCTTGGTTCCCTTGTGTTGGGAGATCTGTGTGCTTCCGTGGTCTGAGAGACTATTTTCTTCCCCAGCTTGAGGAAGTTTTCGGCAAGTATTTCTTCAAAGACACTTTCTGTCCCTTTTTCTCTCTTTTCTTCTTTTGGTACCCTTATTATGCGAATATTGTTCCATTGGGCTTCGTCACACAGTTCTCTTAACATTCTTTCATTCCTAGAGATCCTTTTATCTCTCTCTGCCCCAGCTTCTCTGTACTCCTGTTCTGTGATTTCTATTCCATTAACAGTCTTTTCAGCTTGTCCAGTCTGCTCTTAAGTCCATCTATTGATAGTTTCATTTCTGTTATCTCCCTCCAGACTTCATTCCTTAGCTCTTGCATATTTCTCTGCAGGTCCATCAGCATGGTTATGACTTTTATTTTGAATTCTTTTTCTGGAAGATTGGTTATATCTAGCTCACCAGGCCCTCTCTCTGGGGTTGTCTGAGTGATTTTTGACTGGACCAGATTCTTCTGCCTTTTCATGGCAATAGAAGTGGTTGCCAGCAGGTGGTGCATGTGTCAGCTGGGAGAACAACGTTTCTTCCTGCTTGCTGGTCTCCTTGCCCTTCTCCGCTGCCTGTGCTCATTAACTTCTCACAGGGAGCAGTCTCTGGCATAATCTCCTGAGCTGCTGTGCGCGGGGTGGCCCTTGGGATAGACTAGGGCACTGCGGGGGGTCGCAGACACGCCGGGTGTGTTCTCCTGTGAGAACTGCACTCCTTCGTGCCTTCTGGACCTTTGTCCAGCTTCCTCTGCCTGTGCCGGCCAACCGGGTGCAGGGATAGCTTCTGGGTTAATCCCCTGAGCTGCCGTGGGAGGGGCATCCCTAGAGATAGCCTAGGGCACTGTGGGGTTCGCAGACATGCTGGGTGTGTTCCTCTGCGAGAACGGTGCCCCTTAGTGCCTTCCGTACCTTGGGCCGGCTTCCTCTGTCTGCTGGGCAGCGTGCGCCTGCAGCAGCCTCTAGGTCTGTCCCACTTAGCTGCATGCTGGGTGAAGACTCTGTGTGGTTGCTGCGGGTGGAGCTGTTACCCGACTCTGCAGCAGTGGCAGGTCAGCCAGTTTGCTTGTAGTGCCAGCGGGGGATAATGAATGGCTGGCTGCCTATTGCTGTGATGGGCTTTGGAGCTGTGTTACTACCCACATGTTAGGGCACCTGAAGTTCCTTAAAATTCCCAGCCTGCTGGGCTGAGTGTGCCGGGACGATTTTTACCAGCTGTTAAGCCCTTGTCCCTTTAAGCCTTTTAAGAAGTGCCCACTTTTCTTTTGCCCCAGGGGAGCCGGCTGTGGGGACCCGCTCACAGTCTCCATCTCGGGTTTTACTTTTCTGTTTCTCTAATATCCAGTACACCATGCAATGTGTGTCTGTGCTCCCCGTGCAGATTACTAGGGCTGGTTATTTAGCAGTCCTGTGCTTCCACTCCCTCCCCACTCTGATTCTTTTCCTCCCACCAGTGAACTGGGGTTGGGGGAGTGCTCGGATCCCGCTGGGTCACAGCTTCGTATCTTACCCTTTTTGTGAGATGCTGAGTTCTCGCAGATGTAGATGTAGCCTGGCTGTTGTACTGTATCTTCTGGTCTGTTTTTTAGGAATAGTTATATTTGTTGTATTTTCAAAAATCTATATGGTTTTTGGAGATTTCCGCCACGCTACTCATGCCACCATCTTGAGCCATCCTCAGCTTTTTGGTCTTTTATAATAATAGTTCATGCTCAGAGGCTATGTGGCAGAAAGCTTTCAGAATTTAAAAAAAGTATTTTTATTGCGTTGCATGGTGTAGCTAGAGTTACTCCTCACAACAGTAGAGTAACTCCTTACAACCAGTAAGTAATTCAGTTGACTTGTCAACAAGTTCTCTGGATCCTTAGGGCATTTTTAAAAATTGAGATATTATCAATATACAATTTTATGGTTTCAAATATACAACACAGTGGTTCAGCAGTTACCCATATTATTAAATCCTCACCCCAATAGTGCAGTTATTATCTGTCAGCATAGCATGATGTTACAGAATCACTGACTATATTTTCCATAGTGTACTATCATCCTTGTGATCAATTTATATTATGATTGATATTTTTGTCCCTCTTTATACCCCTCATTCTACCTCCCCACCCATGCTAACCCTTCCCCCATGGTAACCACCAGTCACTCCTCAGTGTCTATAAGTCTACTGCTGTTTGTTCCTTCTGTTTTGCTTTGTATTTATATTCCAGAAATAAGTGAAATCAGGTGGCATTTGTCTTTCTCTGCCTGGCTTATTTCACTGAGCATAACACCCTCTAGTTCCATCCATGTTGTTGCAAATGGTAGGATTTCATTTTTTTTTGTCATGGCTGAATAATATTCCATTGCATATATATGTACCACCTTTTCTTCATCCATGCATCTACTGGATGCTTAGGTTGTTTCCATAACTTGGCTATTGTAAATAACATGGTGATAAACGTAGGGGTGCTATTGAAGTGGTTTAGTTATGTGTCATACTCTTCGCAGCCAGGTGGAGGCACCACTTACACAGACTTAGAGGCCCATGATCAGACCTCCCTTGTTACTTGAAGGTAGAACTATATGGAACAGAAAGCAGGAAAAAATAAAGCCAAAGGTCAGATTCTATTGTGCAAAATCCTCTTTGCGCCTCCTCCACTTCTCTGTGCTGGCCCAGGACCACAGTCACTGGAACTACAGAAGTCTAGGACTGGTGAGGACCACTTGCAGGGCCATCTCATCCGCTCATAGTTGGCAGTTGGGTAGATACAAGGTACACATCAATTTCTACCACTTTGCACATACTCACAGGTGGGAGCCCCCACACATTTTAGTACACAGGCAAAGTGCTTGATACCGAGCAGTTCAGAACAGTCCAGTACTGACCCAGCTATTGGTTTTTTTGACCCGAAGATTACAAGACAGAAATTCTTCATTACTGGAATGTAATAGAGCCCATGTCCTCTCTAACACATTTATAGCTACTGTGCTTTGTAGTAACAATTCTTGTGAAACTATCTGGCATGTCTAAAATCATGTATATTATACTCATATATATAATGCTTGAATAAGTACAGTGATGAATATATCTGAGGCAAAGATACTGAGTTTGTGATTTTAAAAGTGGCGTTAGTCTATGTTTACTAGAGAAATTGCCTAGCATTATGTCTTGACTGCCTAGTTAATGGCCTGGCTTTAGCAAATTGTAATAGTTTACTCACTTTTACCATTAGAAGGTCCATGTTGCCAACAACCATATATAGCACAGTGGTTTACACTGAAAAGTTGGTTCTGCCAGGTATTTAGCTATGAGATGAAGGCAAAGTAATGGACCTCATTACTAAGTGTTTTCTCATTTGAAAATAGAGATAAAATAACATTACCTCATCAGTTGTTAATGAGATTAAATAAGATAGTGCATTTAAAATGCTTATCTTAGTGTCTGTCTCCTGGGAAATGCCCAGTAAGTATTAAATATTGATTTTGTAGTTGCTTAAAATACTTCTGAATGCCCTTTCATACCTTTTACTCCCTCATTCTATAGGGGCAGGGAGCTTTTTCTCTGGGGCTAGCTACAAGTCTTGCTTTAGTGGTGATCTTCTGTCATCACTAAATCAGGCTTTGGCGTCTGGGGTCTACCCACCCGGGCAGAACTGTTTTCCCTCTGGCCCATATGTTTACCACCTCTGGTCTGCAGACCAGTGGTGCAGAGGGAAATAAAAGTAGCCTGGGTGGGACAGTGCCAGATCCCACTTGGCTGACATACGGGAAGCCTGCACATCCTTCTCTTCACTCCACCTCTAGGGAATGGTGGCCTTCCTTTCATTTCCAGGGAGAAGTCTGGTGTGGTTTGTCCTGTCCCTTGGGTTAAAGAGAAAGCCCTGAGGGAAGGCTAGGAACTGATGTAGAGCCCAGGGGCTTGAGAGGGAAAGGTCTACTTTAGTGAAGATCTATTACATGCCAGGCACTGTTGAACTTTCTGGGGATATAAGCAAAGTAGACACTGTTCTTTCTATCAGAGAACTTAAGAGATTGATCAGGAAGGAAAAAACATAAGAAGTGATAGAACAGGGCCTGAACTAATCAGGAAAGTTCTCCCTCAGGAAGTGTATTTGAAATGAGATCTGAAGTTTCAATAAAATATAATGTGCTGAAGAGATGGCCACACGAGCTGGTCAGCAGATGCCAGAGACTTGAAGCAGAAGGAGAATAATAGTGTCCTCAGATGTGAAAGAAAGCCATTATGAAGGGAGTGTTGCTAGCAAAGGTGAGATTGGAGAGGTCAGCAGGGCCAGATCATACAGGATGTTTTAGGCCAAGCTAGTTATGTTAGTCTTTATCCTAAGAGTACTGGAAAGTCATCAGAAGGCTCTAATTAAGAGATTGACATGCTTTAACCTGATTTTTGCTTGCTGTGATGAGAGTGGATACTGAAGACCATGCAGAAGCTGCTGCGGGCATCCCTGAAAATGAAAAGTGCTGTGGACTAGGATGACTGTCCTTAGGATGCACTAGACGCATTAGATATTGTGGACAGGAAGAGGCTCTTAGCAAGGATGACTCCTAGCTTCCTGGCTTGCACTAGTGGCTGCGTGCTTAATCCATTTACGAAGGTTGGTGGTGCTGGAACAGGACTGGTTTGAGGGAAAATATAGTTAGGAACATTTTGAGTTAGAAACACGTTTGAAACATTGAAGGCGTCTTGCACTGAGCATGGTTTCTACCCCAGGGCCTTTTCACTTGCTGATTTCCCTGTCTGGGATTTTTTCCTTCAGGTATCCTCTTGCTTGCTCCCTTATTTTAATCAGGTATCTGTTCAAATGTCAACTTATCTGAGTGGATATCCTGACTATGTTGTCTAAAATAGCAGCCTCCACCATTGCTGTCTGTATCTTTTCCTACATGAGCCCCCTGCCTTCTCTGGCCTCTGGTACCTTCGAGTGGGCAGTCCCCCCTAGTGGTTCCCTGACACCCCCTTCATGACGGCCACTACCTGCCCAGGTCTCCTCTGCCTTACCTTGTTCTGAAGCAGTGGCTGTGATTTCTTCCAAGCCATCATAGTTGTCCTGGGATGACTTTTTGGTTGTTTTTAACCTTTCCTCACTTCCTAAGATGATGTTTTATCTTCTTGGGGGTTAGGGACAAGCCCTAATGAATGTTTTAGGTCCACTTTTCCCAGATTAAATGACCGCTTAATAGTCATATGAATGAGAAGATGATAGTTCAATTCCAGTATTTCTTTCTCTGCCTTTGAGAAAAACAATTTTAGGTTTGGTTTTTATCAAAGCAATATTTTTGTGTAGAAATAACACCAAAAAAAATTGTAGAAAGGTTTATAATGAAAAGTAACCATCTCCCAGCCCATTTTTCTCCATAGAAGCAGTCATTTTTTTTCCTGGTGATTGTATCTATACCATTGAATATGCTTGTAACGCTCTTTCTTGTTTGTCAATTAAACCGCTGTCCTTTATTCCCTGCCTTGAAAGATGAGGACTTAGATTACTTCTTTTCCTTAGCTTATTTTCTACTTCTAATTTTTGGTGGTTATTATTTTAGTTCTTCTTTTGAACTATTAAGGAGGGGTAAGTAGTAAATTTATAGCAGTAGAGTTAATAGTAAATCTGTAGTAAAATACTAAATAGAATATTATTGAATATTTAAATATTTATTTAGATATCTACTGTTCTGTTTCTCTTTTAAAATACTTGTTTATATAAAGAGTTTTTCTTGACTCCTAATATGTTAGATGAGAATATTTACATTATTATAGTTGTGTGAATATGGTCCATTGAAGAGGAAAGGGAATGTGCTGGGTCCCAGTGTCATGATCCCTGGGCCATTCAAGGACTAATATTTCTATAATGAATATTCCTAGATGAATTCTCTTATATTTTGTATCAAATTCAGCCATAATTTAGTTTGCTTATTTGGACCATGACTTCTTAATTTTTTTTCCTGAAATTTCTAATTTTTTCTTCTTAAAGGAGGTAACTTTTTTAAAAATCTTGTCACAACATCGTCTCTCCCCCTTTTGCTATGTATTATCTTGAGTCCATTCTCTTTTACCTAAGGACATTTCTGATGGTTCCATTTTCATAGGATTTTTGTTTTATCTCTACAATCTCTTTTTCTGTCTCCTCCCTGCTAATGGTCATCTTGCTATGTCTGTGATCTTGTTTGACTGCGTTGATTGCTCCAGGTAGCTAGCCTGGAGTACCTGTGCTGTTTTTCTCATCTGTTCCTAGCCTCATCAGGATGGCTGACCAGGGACTCTGCAGACCTGGGAGGGAGGATGGGGCCGGGTAGGGAGTTGGCCATAAGGCAAGGGTGGCTTCAAATATCAAAATGGCAATGGCTGCGGTTTTTAGGCTGTACTAGTCACTTTTGCTCTCTTTGGGCAGTTCACTGAGTTCATAAGAGAAGATCCCCCTGATTTATGCCTAGGAGTGACATTCTGGGTGGATGGGACAGAGAGGTGGAGAGTAAGGGGAGAAGGCTGCCTTGTGGAGTTCTTCAGGAGACAGCTGGTCGATCAGCCCTTCTTTTTGTTTTTTACCTTTTCATAGTACCAGCTTCCCCTGAACCTCTGCCAAAAAAGATTGCATTCTTCTTTCTCTTCCACAGCATGTATGTAGTTGTCCTGGCTTGGCTTTGTTCTATCTGTTCACAGCCTTTCCTTCTGTTTATCTTCCAGAAATTTCTCAACATCTCTCCTCCCCTGATTTAATATGGCTTTATTCTTTTATATCATAGTACTTGGTTTTAGGGAGAGAGGAGATAAGGACTTGTTCTAAATTTGCTACTTGAACCAGAAATCCCAGTTTGTATCTTGAAATATATAATAATGTGTCATATTCTATGGAATGCTAACTGAATAAGAGATTTTGGATATTTTACAGACAGTGTTATTTAGATTGGGAAATTTTGGCCTAAGATAGAGTTTCTTGCACTGAACTCAAACTGAGAAAATCAAAAGAGTATAACCTCCACTGGCTTAGTCTATTTGGTGAAGTTTTAAATATGGCATTCAGATAACCGCCTCCTGTAAAATATAAGTTGCTGACTAAGCACCCAGTTGCAGAGTACTCATCAGACCCAGTCTTAGATAAAATGGAAAACCTCATAGAAAGCAAAAGGATAAAAGGAGAAGATGGAAAAGTGTAATGAATTCATGTCAGCTAGTAGAACTTCCTGTGTCAGAAAAATGAACACAGCTTTTTCATAAGCATTTAATTTCCATTTGAACATCGCTATTGAGTTTACTATAATTACCTCTTTAGGGGAATGGTTCCACTTTCTGACTATAATTAGCTCCAGGAATATTTTCCCAGTATCAGTTTGAGTTTGCCCTTTGATCTTGTCTTACTATTCTTCAGACCTCTTCAGTCTGAAGTCTGATTTCCTCTTAAGTCAGGCACTTTTTTAAAAGTGTTTTTCTACCTGAAATGTCATTTCTTTAATCTAAATAAGTCAGATCTCTTCATCTCTTTTTGTCCTTTCCTTCTTATATCACCAGCTTTTCTTATTTGTTTCTGGAATTTATAGTTTCTCTTAACATTTTATCTCCCCAGTTGAATTTACACATAATGTGTAAGTGAATCTTTTATCCAACTGCAAATAACATTAGGTGGTGAAATACCTTGTCACCTTTCAAATCACAGTTTAGTGAACCTTTCTTTAACAATGCACGCATTATTCAGTATGCTCATAAATATGTCCCTTGGGGTGGGCTCCTAAGGCAATCTGGAGAATTATGTGCTATTCACTGCCTTATATGAATTCTTTTTGTACTGTCAACCCATAGGTTTTGCAAGTGTTACTTTATCAACTGATAAGACCCACAGCTATTTTTGCAAACACTGAGCCCAGTCTTTCATTCATTCAGCACCAGTTATGTTCCAGCCACTGTGCTAGACGCTAGGAAGCAATAATAAATTAAAAGCAAGCTTGGCCCCAGTCTCATGGAGCTAAGAATCGGGTAGAGGAGAAAATTTTAGCTGTGATAAATGCTATGAAGGAAGAGCATAGGATTAACTCTGGTGGGACAAGAGGCATTCAGAAAAGCATCTGATTAGAGATGTAACATACAAATATATTTATTTGTGTGCATGTGTGTAAGTGATATTTAAGAAGTATCTGAGGCTTCAGCAGCAATAATTTTTTATAACAGCTTTACTGAAATATAATTCACATAACATACTGTCACCCATTTACAGTTTAGTGGTTTTTGGTATGTTACATTATTAATTAAAAAAATTGTGGATATATATATATATATACACACATATATATATAAATATAAAATTTGATACTTTGATTTTTAATTATGTAATTCAGTGACATTAATTACATTGACAGTGTTATCCAACCATCACCACTATTTCAAAAACCTTTCACTACCCTGAACTGAAACCGTTATTATATATTAGTTCCATATTATATATATATATACATAATAAGTCCTAATTCCCTCTACCCCCTGGTAGACTCTGTTCTATTTTATGTTTCTACGAATTTGCTTATTCTAGCGATATAATTGGAATCATAGTATTTGTCTTTTTATGTCTGACATATTTCACTTAAATAATGTTCAAAGTTCATTAATACTGAACCATGATTCAGAACTTCATTTTTATAGCTGATTAATATTCGCTGTGTTTGTAAATACCACATTTTATTTATCAGTTCGTCTGTTGATGGACTCTTGGATTGTTTCCACTTTTAGCTAATGTGAATAATGCTGCAATAAACACTGGTGTAGAAGTATCTGTTTGAGTCCCTGCCTTCACTTCTTTTGGATAAACTCCTAGGAGTGGAGTTGCTGGATCATATGATAATTTTGTATCGAACTTTGAAGAAACACCAAACTGTTTTCTATAGTGGCTGCACCATCTTATATTCCTATCTATATACTTGAAGGTTCCCATTTCTCTGCATCTTCACCAATGCTTGTTATTATCACTTAAAAAAATTATAGCCATCCTAGTAGGTGAGAAGTGGTGTTCTATTTCTAACTTTTGGATAAACTTTCAGAATATATTCCAAAGTGCCTATACCATTTTACATTCCCACCAGCAGTGTATGGAGATTCCAATTTCTCCATAACTCATCAACACTTATTATCTGACTTTTTGATTCTAGCCATCCGAGTGGGTATGAAGTAGTATTTCTTTGTGATTTGAATTTGCATATCTTTAATGACTAATGATATTGACATCTTTTTATGTTCTTATTGCTTATCTGTTATGTCTTCTTTGGAGCAATATATATCCACATCTTTTGCCCATTTTTATATTGGCTTATTTGCCCTTTTATTATTGAGTTGTAAGAATTCTAACAGCAGTAGTTTTAATTCTAAGCTACTGGATAACATCTTGAAAAGGAACTCTTCTTCATCCCAATAATAAAAGATGTCCATCTACAACTCCTGGATGTTTTTATGTCTTCTAATGCTGCAAGGATTTATGGAGGGTTAGTTAGTTCCTTGATTTGATTCCTTTGGGGTTTTCACATGAAGTGAAATGATTAATTCTAAGAGAAGAGACTCTTAGTTTAATCAAAAGCAATAGTCAAATAGCTAAATCTTATTGTTTCCCCCTACGTTTTTAATATTTCCCTGTTTAGCAGTTTTCCTTGGGTTTTTAAAATTGTTTTGATTTGTGTTTAACTGTTTCTCAGATACTTATATTTCCACTCTTCATTCCTTTCTATTTAATTAGAATCATTGAGTTTTGTTATTACATTATTTTTTAAAATATTTTTTTGAGGTATGTCATACAATATTATACTAGTTTCAGGTGTACAGCATGATGATTTGATATTTGTATTATTGCAAAATGACCACTATACTAAGTCTAGTTAACATCTATCACCATACATAGTTACAAAATTTTTTTTTCTTGTGATGAGAACTTCTAAGATTTACTCTCTTAGCAACTTTACAGCAGAGTGACTATAGTTAATAATACTGAATTGGATAATTACATCTTTTAAATCACTCCTGGGTCATGGGCAATTTTGATTCATGTCAAATGAACTCACATTTGATTAATGTCAAATGCATTCAAGATTACTAATGTGAAATCATACTTGGGATTTATAAAGCAATTTCTACTTACAAAGCACTCTTCAAATAGTAATTAATTATACTTTACAATATACCTGGAAAATAGATTTACTATTAATAATATTTGTCTTGATGTCAAACTCCATGAAGCACCCACTTGACATTAATGTCTAATGTGATATAAGTTAATTGAGAAGAACCTTTGCTTTTCAACTTGTAGGCAGCTGTTTATCCAGATATCATATTACTAATCTCTTGTCAGATGTTTTTTTCAAAAAACAACACATTAAAATGTTACTAAAACTTGATAAATTATGCCTTGTCTTAATAGAAGACCCATGAATAAAAATCTGCCCTGTGGTATTTGATTTCAAGATAAAGTGAAGGGAAAGTGATTCAGATTTTTTCGTTTGAAGGTAAATGTCTTGAGAAATGACCAACCTATATTTAAAGCACCTTGAATTTCAATTAGGTAATTTGAATTCGTAACAGCAGAACAAGTCCAGTGGTTACTTAGGATGAAGGGAGTGCTAGGGACCAAGGAACTGAGACAGAATCCAAACCCTGACATGAAGTGCTTTGGTGATGTTTGGGCAGGGATTCTAACCCCAGTTATTTTACTTACACAGTTGTAGGGTCACTGTAAGTCAGTTCCCTAAACTGATAGTAGTCTAAATGCAGTCCCAGTTATCAGTTGTTTGGCCTACACAATTTATTTTTTTTAGTGTGAGGTAGTTTCCAATATTTTTTAAAATGGCAGATTACACATACAAATTCACATATTTAATTTATCTTGAAAAAGTCAGGTGATCTGGCAATAGTAGTCCACATCCTTGAGTAACATTTGTTTGGGGGTGAGTAGCTGTCCCTGAACCCTGGCCAAACAGAGCATGGCTGTGTTGTTTCCCACACCAGGCTCAGGTTACTCATTTATGTCATCTGCCCAGCTTCTCTAGTCACTTTAATGTACTATAGCAACAACAAAGTGGGATATTCTAGATTTTTTCCTAAAATGGCTGTGGAATCTGTGGCAGAATTATAAGATGGCTGTCAAGATTCCTACCCACCGGTGTGCAACCCCTGTATAATCCCTCTTTTGAGAATGGTTTGAACCTGTGAATATGATGGATGCCAGTGTCATGACTGTGTTATATTATATGGCAAAAGAGATATAGATGCATTTGAGGTCCCTGATGGTTGACTGACAATCAAAATAGAGATTACTCTGGATGGGCCAGGCCTAATCAGGTGAAATTCACAGAGCCAAGAAGCAGTTTTTTTGTGTGTGTGTTTTTTAAATTAAGGTATCATTGATATACAATCTTAGGAAGGTTTCACATGGCAGCATTGTGGTTTCAACATTCACCCATATTATCAAGTGCTCCCCACCACACACATTGCAGTCACTGTCTATCAGTGTAGAAAGATGCTATTGAGTCATTACGTGTCTTCTCCATGCTGTACTGCCTTCCCCATGACCTACCTATATTGTGATTGGTAATTATAATGCCCCTTAATCCCCTTCTCAGCCCCATTCCTTTGGTAGCCATTAGTCCCTTCTTGGAGTCTGTGAGTCTGCTGCTGTTTTATTCCTTCAGTTTTACTTTGTTGTTACACTCCATGAAATCATTTGGCACTTGCCTTTTTCCACCTGGCTTATTTCACTGAGCATAATACCCTCTAGCACCATCCATGTTGTTGCAAATGGTAGGATTTGTTTTCCTCCTATGGCTGAATAATATTCCATTGTGTATATGTACCACATCTTCTTTATCTATTCATCTATTGATGAACACAGGTTGCTTCCATATCATGGCTATTGTAAATAATGCTGCGATAAACATAGGGGTGCATATGTCTTTTTGAATCAGGGGTCTTGTTTTCTTCAGGAAAATTCCTAGGATTTGAATGACTGGGTCAAATGGTATTTCTATTTTGAGTTTTTTGAGAAATGTCCATATTGCTTTCCACGATGGTTGAACTAATTTACATTCCCACCAGCAGTGTGGGAGGGTTCCCTTTTCTCCACATCCTTGCCAGCATTTGTTGTTTCTTGTTTTTTGAATGGTGGCCATCCTAACTGGTGTGAGGTGATATGTCGTTGTGGTTTCAGTTTGCATTTCTCTGATGATTAGTGATGTGTAGCATCTTTTCATGTGCCCGTTGGCCATTTGAATTTCTTCTTTGGAGACGTGTCTGTTCAGATCCTCAGACCACTTTTTAATCAGGTTATTTGTTTTTTGGGTGTTGAGGTGTGTGAGTTCTTTATATATTTTGGATATTAACGCTTATCAGGTAAGTCGTTTCTGAATATCATCTCCCATATTATAGGATGCCTTTTTGTTCAGCTGACGGTGTCCTTTGCTGTACAGAAACTTTTTAGTTTGATATTGTCCCATTTGTTCATTTTTGCTTTTGTTTTGCTTGCCCGAGGAGATGTGTTCAGGAAAGAGGTGCTTATGTTTATATTCAAGAGATTCTTGCCCATGATTTATTTTATGAGTTTTATGGTTTCATGACTGACATTCAGATGTTTGATCCATTTTGATTTTACTTTTGTGTATGGAGTTACACAATAATCCAGTTTTATTCCCTTACATGTAGCTCTCCAGTTTTGCCAATATCATTTGTTGAATAGGCTGTCTTTTCCCCATTGTATATCCATGGCTCCTTAATCATATGTTGATTTGCCATATATGTGTGGGTTTATATCTGGGCTCTCTATTCTGTTCCACTGATCTATGGGTCTGTTCTTGTGCCAGTACCAAATTGTTTTGATTACTGTGGCTTTGTAGTATAGACCGTGAAGTTAGGAAGCATAATCCCCCCAGTTTTGTTCTTCTCAGGGTTGCTTTGGCTATTCAGGGTCTCTTGTGGTTCTATATGAATTTTAGAACTATTTGTTCTAGTTTGCTGAAGAATGCTGTTGATATTTTGATACAGATTGCATTGAACCTGGAGATTGCTTTAGGCAGGATGGCCGTTTTGATACTATTAATTCTTCCTATCCATGAGCACAGGATGTATTTCCATTTATTGGTGTCTTCTTGAACTTCTCCCATGAATGTCTTGTAGGTTTCAGAAAATAGGTCTTTCACCTCTTTGGTTAGGTTTATTCCTAGGGGTTTTATTCTTTTTGATGTAATTGTGAATGGAATTGTTTTCCTGATTTCTCTTTCTGCTAGTTCATTGCTGGTGTATAGGAACACAACAGATTTCTGTGTATTGATTTTGTATCCTGCAACTTTGCTGAATTCAGTTATTAGTTGTAGTTGTCTTTTGGTGGATTCTTTAGGGTTTTCTGTGTACAATAGCATGTCATCTGCAAACAGTGACAGTTTAACTTCTTCCGTACCAATCTGGATTCCTTTTATTTCTTTGTGTTGTCTGATTGCTGTGGCTATGTTGAATAAAAGTGGTGAGAGTGGGCATCCTTGTCTTTTCCCTAACTTGGGGGAAAAGCTTTCAGCTTTTCACTGTTAAATATGATGTTGGCTGTGGGTTTGTCATATATGGCCTTTATGGTGTTGAGGTACTTAATGGTGTATACCTATTTTGTTGAGAGTTTTTATCATGAATGGGTGTTTATTTGTCAAATGGTTTTTCAGCTTCTATTGAGGTGATCATGTGATTTTTGTCCTTCTTCTTCTTGATGTTGTGTATGATGTTGATGGATTTTTAAGTAATGTACCATCCTTGCATCATTGGATTAAATCCGACTTGATCATGATGGATAATCTTTTTGATGTACTTTTGAATTCGGTTTGCTGAATATTTTGTTGAGGATTTTTGCTTCTATGTCCATCACAGATATTGGTGTGTAATTTTCTTTTTTTGTGGTGTCTGTCTGGTTTTGGTATTAGTGATCCTGGCCTCATAGAATGAGTTTGGAAGTATTCTCTCCTCTTCTACTTTTTGGAATATTTTAAGGAGGATGGATATTATCTCTTCTTGAAATGTTTGATAAAATTCCTGTGGCAAGCCATCTGGTCTGGGGGTTTTGTTCTTAGGGATTTTTTTGATTACCAGTTCAGTTACATTGCTTGTAATTGGTCTGTTCATATTTTCTGTTTCTTCCTGGGTCAGTCTTGGAAGGCTGTATTTTTCTAGAAAGTTATCCACTTCTTTCAGGTTGTCCAATTTTTTGGCATATAATTTTCATAGTATTCTATAATAATTCTTTGTATTTCTGTGGTGTCTGTAGTGATTTTTCCTTTCTCATTTATGATTCTGTTTATGTGTGTAGACTCTCTTTTTTTCTTGATAAGTCTGGCTAGGGGTTTATCTACTTTGTTTATTTTCTCAAAGAAACAGCTACTGTCTTCTGGGAAGATGGCGGCATGAGCAGGGCAGCAGAAATCTACTCCCAACACTATATTTATCTACGAAAATACAGCAAATACAACGATTCCTAAAAGAGAGACGAGAATACACAGGAAAGTGCACAGTGGGCAGCTACACCCGAGAGGACTCGTCACCCCAAGAGGTGGGTAAGATACGGAGCCACGACCCGGCAGGACCCTAGCACTCACACACCCCAGCGCACCAGCGTGAGATGAGGATTCAGAGCCAGGAGGGAGTGGAAATACACCCCGCAAAATAACCAGCCCCGGTGATCTGCGCGGGGAGCGCTGACACACATAGCGTGGTGTAGTGGAGATTGGAGAGACAGAGGGGCAGGATCTGAGCAGGGAATGTGCCAGGGTGCTTATAGCCGGCTCCCGGGAAGGTAAAAAAAAAAAGAAAAGTGCACGCATTCTTCAGTGGTCTTAAAGAGACAGGAGCCCAGCGGAGGAGCCGGATCTCCCCGGCGCACTCAGCCCAGCAGGCTGGGAGTCCTGGGGAGTTTCGGACCCCTTAGCTGATGACTGGCAAAGGGTGGCTGCACATTGACTTCGCACAAAGATCAACAGCCTCCCATTCGTTCCCACCCCGGCCAGAGCTATAAAGGGCCCTGTGGAGCGGCATGGCCACGGCTGCGGAATAGTGGGGCAACAGCGCCACGTACAGCATCCCCACAGAATCTACTCCCAGTGGGCATTTTTGTTTTGTTTGGTTTTTTGTTTTTTGTTTTTTGTTTTCTTTCTTTTTTCTTTTTTTCTTTTCTCTTTTTAAAGTCTTCAAGAGCCCAGCTGACATACGTGGCAACTACCAGAGACCACTTCTATAGCCATGAAAAGACAGAGGAATACGGTCCAGACTAAAATCAACCAGACAACCCCAGAGAGGGAGCCTGAAGGGATGTAAATGCACAGTCTTCCTGAGAAAGAATTCAGAATAAAAGTCATAACCATGCTGATGGATCCACAGAGAAATGTGCAAGAGCTGAGGGAGGAAGTGAGGGAAGTGAGGAAAGACAATGCAGAAATGAGAAAAGCGATCGACGGGCTTAACAGCAGACTGGATGAGATGTAAGAGACTGTTAATGTAATATAAATCAGAGAACAGGAATACAGAGAAGCTTAGGCAGAGAGAGATAAAAGGGTTTCTAAGATTGAAAGAATATTAAGAGAACTGTGTGACCAATCCAAACGGAACAATATTCGATTTATAGGAGTACCAGAGGAAGAAGAGACAGAAAAAGGGATAGAAAGTGTCTTTGAAGAAATAATTGCTGAAAACTTTCCCTTGCTGGGGAAGGAAATAGTCTCGCAGTCCACCGAAGCCCAGAGATCTCCAACACAAGGGACCCAAGGAAGACAACACCAAGAGACATAATAATTAAGATGGCAAAGATCAAAGATAAAGACAGGGTATTAAAGGCAGCTAGAGAGAGAAAAAAGATCACCTACAAAGGAAAACCCATCAGACTATCATCAGACTTCTCAACAGAAACCTTACAGGCCAGAAGAGAATGGCATGATATCTTTAACATTATGAAAGAGAAGGGCCTCGAACCAAGAATAATGTATCCAGCACGATTATCATTTAAATATGATGGAGGGATTAAACAATTTCCAGAAACACGAAAGTTGAGAGAGTTTGCCTCTCATAAACCACCACTACAGGATATCTTAAACGGACTGCTCTAGAGGGAAGCACACCTAAGGCTAAAAAGATGTCACCAGAGGGAAAAAAAATCATAGCAAAGACAGCAGACCATCCAAATACTAACTAAAGGCAAAGAATAAAACACCTAGTATATAAAGAATGGAGGAGGAAGAAAAAGAAGGGAGAGAAATAAAGAAACATCAGACTGTGTTTACAATAACTTAACAAGAAAGTTAAATTAGATTGTTAGATAGTAAAGAAGCAACCCGTGAACATTTGGTAACCACGAATCTAAAGCCAGCAATGGCACTAAGTACATACCTATCAATAATCACCCTAAATGTAAATGGACTGAATGCACCAATCAAAAGACACAGAGTAATAGAATGGATAAAAAAGCAAGACCCATCTATATGCTGCTTACAAGAGACTCACCTCAAACCCAAAGATATACACAGACTAAAAGTGAAGATATGGAAAAAGATATTTCATGCAAACAAGAAGGAGAAAAAAGCAGGTGTTGCAGTACTTGTATCAGACAAAATAGACTTCAAAACGAAGAAAGTAGCAAGAGATAAAGAAGGACATTACATAATGATAAAGGGGTCAGTCCAAAAGAAGATATAACCATTATAAATATGCATGCACCCAACAAAGGAGTGCCAGCATATGTGAAACAAATATAAACAGAATTAAAGGAGGAAATAGACAGCAATGCCTTCATTTTAGGAGACTTCAACACACCACTCACTCCAAAGGACAGATCAACCAGACAGAAAATAAGTAAAGACACAGAGGCACTGAACAACACACTGGAACAGATGGACCTAACAGACATCTAGAGAATTCTGCACCCAAAAGCAGCAGGATACACATATTTCTCAAGTGCACATGGAACATTTTCCAGAATAGACCACATACTAGGCCACAAAAAGAACCTCAGTAAATTCAAAAACATTGAAATCCTACCAACTAACTTCTCAGATCACCAAGGTATAAAACTAGAAATAAATTTTAGAAAGAAATCAAAAAGGCTCACAAATACGTGGCGACGTAACAACATTCTCCTGATTAATCAATGGGTTAATGACCAAATCAAAACAGAAATCAAAGAATATATGGAGACTAATGACAACAACAACACAAAGCCACAACTTCTGTGGGATGTAGCAAAGGCAGTTCTAAGAGGAAGGTATATTGCAATCCAGGCCTATTTAAAGAAGGAAGAACATTCCCAAATGAATAGTCTAAAGACACAATTACTGAAATTGGAAAAAGAAGAAAAAATGAGGCCCAAAGTCACCAGAAGGAGGGACATAATAAAGATTAGAGAAGAAATAAATAAAATTGAGAAGAATAAAACAATAGAAAAAATCAATGAAACCAAGAGCTGGTTCTTTGAAAAATAAACAAAATAGATAAACCCCTAGCCAGACTCATTAAGAGAAAAGAGAATCTACACACATAAACACAATCAGAAATGAGAAAGGAAAAATCACGACGGACCCCACAGAAATACAAAGAATCATAAGAGAATATTATGAGAATCTATATGCTAACAAGCTGGAAAACCTAGAAGAAATGGACAATTTCTTAGAAAAATACAACCTTCCAAGACTGACCAAGCAAGAAACAGAAAAACTAAACAGACCAATCAACAGCAACGAAATTGAATCAGTAATCAAATACTACCCAAGAACAAAACTCCTGGACCAGATGGATTCACCTCTGAATTCTACCAGACATATAGAGAAAAAATAACATCCATTCTCCTTAAAGTTTTCCAAAAAATAAGTGGAGGGAATTCTTTCAACTCATTCTATGAAGCCAGCATCACTGTAATACCAAACAGGGCCAAAAAAGAAAATTACAGACCAATATCCCTGATGAACGTGGATGCAAAAATACTCAACAAAATATTAGCAAACCAAAATCAAAAATACATCAAGAGGATCATACACCGTGATCAAGTGGGATTCATCCCAGGGATGCAAGGATGGTACAATATTCGAAAATCCATCAACATCATCCACCACATCAGCAAAAAGAAGAACAAACACCACATGATCATCTCCATAGATGCTGAAAAAGCATTTGACAAAATTCTGCGTCCATTCATGATTAAAACTCTCAACAAAATGGGTATAGAGGGAAAGTACCTCAACGTCATAAAGGCCATATATGACAAACCCACAGCTAACATCATACTTAATGGCGAGAAGCTGAAAGCTTTTCATCTAAGATTGGGAACAAGACAGGGATGCTCACTCTCTCCACTGTTATTCAACATAGTACTGGAGGGCCTAGCCATGGCAATCAGACAAAACAAAGACATAGAAGGCATCCAGATTGGTAAAGAAGAAGTCACGTTGTCACTATTTGCAGATGACATGATAATGTACATAAAAAACCCTAAAGACTCCATTCCAAAACTACTAGAACTAATGTCTGAATTCAGCAAAGTTGCAGGATACTAAATTAACACACAGAAATATGTTGCTTTCCTATTCACTAACGATGAACTAACAGAAAGAGAAATCAGAAAAACAATACCATTCACAATTGCATCAAAATTAATAAAATACCTAGGAATAAACCTAACGAAGGAAGTGAAAGACCTGTACTCTGAAAACTACAAGACACTCCTAAGAGAAATTAGAGAGGACACTAACAAATGCAAATTCATCCCATGCCCTTGGCTAGGAAGAGTACATACTGTCAAAATTGCTATACTACCTCAAGCAATCTACAGATTCAATGAAATCCCTATCAAACTACCAACAGGTTTCTTCAATGAACTGGAACAAGTAATTCTAAAATTCATATGGAACCACAGAAGACCCCGAATAGCCAAAGCAATCCTAAGAAGGAGGAATAAAACAGGGGGAATTATGCTCCCTGACCTCAAGATCTACTACAAAGCCACAGTAATCAAGACAATTTGGTATTGGCACAAAAGCAGACCCACAGACCAGTGCAACAGAATAGAAAATCCAAACATTAACCCAAACATATACAGTCAATTAATATTTGATAAAGGAGCCTTGGATATACAATGGGGAGATGACAGCCTCTTCAGCAGCTGGTGTTGGAAAAACTGGACAGCTACATGTAAGAGAATGAAACTGGACTACTATCTTGTCCCATACACAAAGGTAAACTCAAGGTGGATCAAAGACCTGAATGTAAGTCATGAAACAATAAAACTCTTAGAAAAAACCATAGGCAAAAATCTCTTGGACATAAACATGAGCGACTTCTTCATGAACATATCTCCCCGGGCAAGAGAAACAAAAGCAAAAATGAACAAGTGGGACTACATCAAGCTGAGAAGCTGCTGTACAGCAAAGGACACCATCAGTAGAACAAAAAGACATCCTACAGTATGGGAGAATATATTCTTAAATGACGTATGTGATAAAGCGTTGACATCCAAAATATATAAAGAACTCACACATCTTAAGAAACAAAAAGCAAATAATCCAATTAAGAAATGGGCGGAGGACATGAATAGACACTTATCTAAAGAAGAAATTCGGATGGCCAACAGGCACATGAAAAGATGCTCCACATCGCTAATGATCAGAGAAATGCAGATTAAAACCACAATGAGATATCACCTCACACCAGTGAGGATGGCCAACATCCAAAACACAAACAACAACAAATGTTGGCGAGGATGTGGAGAAAAGGGAACCCTCCTACACTGCTGGTGGGACTGCAAATTAGTTCAACCATTGTGGAAAGCAGTATGGAGGTTCCTCAAAAAACTCAAAATAGAAATACCATTGGACCCTGGAATTCCAGTGCTAGGCATTTACCCTAAGAATGCAGCAGTCCAGTTTGAAAAAGACATATGCACCCCTATGTTTATCACAGCACTATTTACAATAGCCGAGAAATGGAAGCACCTAAGCGTCCTTTAGTAGATGAATGGAAAAAGAAGAGGTGGTATATATACACAATGGAATATTATTCAGCCATAAGATGAAGACAAATCCTACCATTTGCAACAACATGCATGGAGCTAGAGGGTATTATGCTCAGTGAAATAAGCCAAGCTGAAAAAGACATGTATGAAATGATTTCACTCATATGTGGAATATAAGAACAAAGAAAAAACCTGAAGGAACAAAACAGCCGCAGACTCACAGAACCCAAGAACGGACTAATAGTTACCAAAGGGAACGGGACTGGGGAAGATAGGTGGGAAGGGAAGGATAAGCGAGAAAAAAGGGCATTACAATTAGCAGATGTAATGTTGGGGTGGCACAACTCAGAGAAGACAAGTAGTGACTCTATAGCATCTCACTACGCTGATGGACAGTGAGTGTAATGGGATTGGTGGGGGCGACCTGATGAAGGGGTAGTTTAATAACCATAATATTGCACATGTAGTTGTAGATTAATGATACCAAAATAAATTATACATAAAAAAAAGAACCAGTTACTGGTTTCATTATTGATTCTTTCTATTGTTTTATTCTTTTCAATTTTATTTATTTCTGCTCTGATATTTATTCTGTCCCTACTTCTACTGACTTGGGCCTCATTTACTCTTCTTTTTCTAGTTTCTTCAATTGTGAGTTTAGACTGTTCATTTGCAATTGTTCTTCCTAATGTAAGCCTATATTGCTATATACTTCCCTCTTAGAACTGCCTTTGCTGTATCCCACAGGTTTTGGGCTTTTGAGTTGTTCTCATTTGTCTCCATGTATTGCTTGATCTCTGTTTTAATTTGGTCATTGTTCCATTGATTATTTAGGAGCATGTTATTAAGCCTCCATGTGTTTTTGGGCCTTTTTGTTTCCTTTACAATTTATTTCTGGTTTCTTACCTTTGTGGTCTGAGTAGGTGGTCGGTACAATTTAAGTCTTTTTGAATTTACTGAGACTCTTTTTGTGGCCTAGTATGTGATCAATTCTGGAAAATGTTCCATGTACACTTGAGAAGAATGTGTATTGGGTGGAGAGTTCGGTAGATGTCTGTTAGGTCCATCTGTTCTAATGCATTGTTCAGTGCCTCTGTCTCATTATTTTCTGTCTGGTTGTTCTGTCTTTTGGTGTGAGTGGTGTGTTGAAATCTCCTTAAATGAGTGCATTGCATTCTATTTCCTCCTTTAATTCTGTTAGTATTTTTTTTTTTACATATTTAGCTGCTCCTGTATTGGGTGCATAGATATTTATAATGGTTATATCTTCTTGTTAGTATTTTTTTTTTTTACATATTTAGCTGCTCCTGTATTGGGTGCATAGATATTTATAATGGTTATATCTTCTTGCTGTACTGACCTCTTTATATTACACAATGTCCTTCTTTTTCTCTTGTTAGTTTCTTTGTTTTGAAATCTATTTTGTCTAAGTACTGCTACTCCTGCTTGTTTCTCCCTATTATTTGCGTGAAATATCTTTTTTCATTCTTTCACTTTTAGTCTGTGTATGTCTTTGGGTCTGAAGTGAGTCTCTTGTAGGCAGCATATATATGGGCCTTGTTTTTTTTTATCCATCCTGTAACTCAGTGTCTTTTGATTAGTTCATTCAGTCCATTTACATTTAGGGTGATTTTCAATAGATATGTGCTTACTGCCATTGTAAGCTTTTTATTTATGGGTACCAAAGTTTCAAGGGGAGAAGTAGCTGCTTTTTTCTTTGTATCCTCAAATGGGGAGCAAAGAGCAGCAAGCTCTCTTAAACTTTTCATAAAGGCACTAATCCCATTCATGAGGAGTCCAACCTCATGATCTCATCTAAGCCTAATTACCTACCAAAGGCACCTTCTTCTAACACCATCACATAGGGTGGTGTAGTTTCAACATATAAGTTTTAGGGGAATACATTCAGTCCATAATATTGCCCTACTATTTTACACTATTCTGAAGGTGGTAACCAGTATAATTAGAGTAGCAAAAACAATCAGAGGTATATGAATTTAAGAAGAAAAATAAAACTATGTCTATTTGCAGGTTACATGTAATTATATACCTGAAGAATTTTGAAGATTCAATAATGAAACCAACACAAACAAGTAAGGAGGTAAGGTAAGTAATGTATAAAATTAATACTCAACAAATGGCATTTATGTATACACAAGAAATAGTTAGTTGCAACATATAACAATAAAAGCCCAATCCACACTAATAGCAATAAACAGAAGATATTTAGGAATAAACTTAAGAAGAAATGTTCAAAACATAAATATATTAGTTTCCTACTGCTCCTCTAGTAAACTCCCATAAATTTGTTGGCTTAAGCAGTACAAATTTATCTTACAGTCTGGAAGCCTAAAGTCCCAAATGGTGTGAACTGGGTTATAATTACGATGTCCACAGGGCTGCACTGATTTGTAGAGAGGCTGCTCCTATTCATTGGCTCATGGTCTCCTTCCACCTTCAAAGATTGCAGCTGTTGGTTGAGTCCTCATATTGTGTCACCTTGACATTGACACTTCTGCCTCACTCTTACATATTTAAGGATTCTTGTGATTATGTTGAGCCAATCCAGATAATCCAGGATAATCTCCCTATTTTAAGATCAGCTGATTAGCAACCTTAATTTCATATGCTATACTAATTCTCCTTTGTCATTTAATGTAACTTTTTCACAAGTTCTGAAGATTAGGGTGTAGGCATTTTTGAGAGGCCACTATTATGCCTAGTATAATTTATATGGAAAGAATTATAACACACTCTTGAGAGACAAAAGTGGATTTGAACAATTTTTAAACAATCCCCTTGTTCTTGATTAGAACTTCTCAAGATCATCAAGATGTCAGTTCTCTACTCAATTAATGTATAAATATAAGGCTACCCTAATAAAAATTCCAAAACTTAAAAAAAATGAGCTAAACAAATGAATTGCAAAGTTCCTATGAAAAGTACACACAAAAGAAGAGTTAAGTAAATATTTACAAGTAACACTTCTGAGAGAAGACAAGTACTACCAGATTTTAAAACATACTACAAAGCTTTTATAATTAAAACAGTGTGGTACTGGTATAGGAATAAATATGTCAACAGAATAGAATAAATCCAGAAAAAGAATCAAATACTTAAAAGTCTAGTATGGGATTAAGGTGGTATCCCAGATTACTGTGTCAGAACATGTATATATATATGTAACAGAAAGTAAACTGAAAGTATCCTGATATTATATCAAATATATATATGAATAAACTTCCAAATGGATCAGTGATCTAAATGTAGAAAAATAGAACAACAGGTACTAGAATAAAACAAAGGTGAATTCGTTTTTGTGGAGAAAAGTTATTTTAAGTAGCATTGAAAATCCAGAGGCAATTAAAGTAAATCATTAATAGATTGAACTACATAAAATTTAAAAACTTTTGCATGGCAAAAAGCACTATAAGCAAATTCAAAAGATGGTTGCCAAACTGGGAAAAAAATTTTGCAATATATACCACAGATGAAGGGCTAATATCCTTAACATACAAAGAATTTTAAAAAATGAAGTAAAAGACCAAAAGTCTGGTTGAAAAAATTGAGCAAAAGAGATAAACAATTAATAAAAATTGATGTAAGGTTGGCCTTAAATATATAAAAAGATGTTCAAAATCACTGTAACCAGAAAAATACAAACTAAATCTGCACTGGATAACATTTCTCAACAGGATGGTTAAAATTCAAATACTTGAGAGCATTTCCTGTTGATGAGGCTGTGGGGAAATAGGCATTCTCAGACATTGCTGGCAGGAATGCAAAATGGTGGTTAATTTGTCAGTATTACCCAAAATTACATATGCATTTATCTTCTGACCAAAAATCTTATTTCCAGGAATTTTCTCCTGAATACACACCTGCAACAGTACAAAAATGTGTGTGTAGCTTATTCACATCAGCATTATTTGTAATTACAAAATGTCAGAAACTGCCTAGATATCCATACATAAACTATGGTACACACAATGGGACACTGTGTAAAAAGAGAATGAGAATGATCTCCATGAAATTATATGCAGCGATTTCCTGGGAAATAATTTTAAATAAAAAAGCAAAGTATAAAAGAGCATATTTTGTATGTGACATTTTATGTAAGAAAGAAAGGAAAATAAAAAAT
>JAVSCE010019511.1:0-34996 GCA_032199065.1 Smutsia gigantea
CAGCTCTGACACTGTCCGAGTGGACATTGTGGCCAATGACAATGTGGCAGGAATTGTTGGCTTTCAGACAGGTTCCAGATCTGTCATAGGTCACGAAGGTGGGTTCCTTTTCTTGTTGAGCACATTTGTTCTCTTTTCTAGGGACGTCATTTTTTTTATGTAGTCCTTTAAAGTCTCCAATGTTTTTTATCCTTTCATTATTTTGCAGAGCTGTGTGTGTGAATGTGCATGGAACTGACTTGGGAGAGGGCTGTTGAGCGAACTGTTCTACGTATATTTAGGAGCCTTACAAATTGGTGCTGTGTTCTAACTTGCCACCTCCACTGGTGTGATTTTTAAGTTTAGCCAAACCTGGGATGCCCGTCTTTCTCATCTGTTAAATGATGTGAAATAATATTTACTCCATAAGAGTTCTGAGTATTAAATGAGCTAGTAAGTGGAAAGTGCTTAGTATAGTTCCTGGCAGTGTGTATGTGCTCAGTCATAGCTGTTGATACTAAACAGTGAAACACTGGCTCCCTGTTCAAAACAAATAGCAGTGTATAATCAGAGAATATTTTGGCCTGAATTTTATATTGTGCTCTTAAGTTTTATGAACGAAGTGCCAAACTAGGAAAAATTATAAAATATCCCTTTCTTTTTCTTAATAACAATAATTTTTTTGACTCTTTACTTATATTTACATCATATGTAGGGCTTTGCATATATAAGCCAGTTTTTGTTTAAAACATAGCAGTGTTTTTTGACTTTGAATAAGACTTTCAGGTACAGCTGGTATTTATAGCCTATGTTTCACTATAGTTTGTAGTTAGAAATTTAAAAAAGAATTGTGCCCAAAAAGATAAGAAATAAAAAGTGTATGTATCATGCATTTGAACTTCTATTTTACAGATGGGAAAACTGAGACAGAAAGATTAAGTGACTGGACAAGGGCATGCAGCTAGTTAGGTGCTGTGCTGGAAAGTAATGTGTACACTACCTTTCACCTGCTTACTCCCAACTTGCAAGATTATTTACCTACCACTGCAAATGTCCGAATCATTTTCCAACACTCTTCCCTTTTGTCAATGCTTTAGAAATCTCATGGTGTCATGGAAGTAGTGAATAAAAGTGATTAATAAATTGCTGTAAGTCCAATCTAAAGACAGATTGTCAACTCTTAAAAAATTATTTGTAACATAGTACAAGTAAAAACTCACTGTAGGAGAAGTTAATAATGACAACAACAAAAACATTTATTGAATGTTTTCTATGTGCCAGACATTTCACATCCATTATTTCTATGTGCCAGACATTTCACATCCATTATTTCTTATGTGCCAGACATTTCACATCACACTACCTTTCACCTGCTTACTCCCAACTTGCAAGATTATTTACCTACCACTGCAAATGTCCAAATCATTTTCCAACACTCTTCCCTTTTGTCAATGCTTTAGAAATCTCATGGTGTCATGGAAGTAGTGAATAAAAGTGATTAATAAATTGCCGTAAGTCCAATCTAAAGACAGATTGTCAACTCTTAAAAAATTATTTGTAATATAGTACAAGTAAAAACTCACTGTAGGAGAAGTTAATAATGACAACAACAAAAACATTTATTGAATGTTTTCTATGTGCCAGACATTTCACATCCATTATTTCTATGTGCCAGACATTTCACATCCATTACTTAATTTTAACAGCAGTCCTATGAAGTGGGTATAATGGTAAACACCAGATTTTCACATAAGGAAACTGAATTTTAGACTAACTAGTCCACGGTTATTCATGGTTGAGTGTAAAGCCAGTGCTTTCTGAACCCAAAGCAAATGCTTTTGGACAGTTTGTGAGAAGAGACTTTGTTTTGTTTGACCTTGTATTTGCTGCAAAAAGGGACAATGCAGGAACTTCTGGGAAATACTTCAGGGAAGTCGGGTGGAAGAATAATGTATTTGAGTGGCAGTATCTACGTGAGAGAAGAAAACTGGTGGGAGGACCTGTCTTTATCTCAGGTTAGAGATGGAAATTGGATTTTTAGGGATAATAGTTGAAATCAGGAAAACTAATAAGATCTTTGTGGCTAGAGGAAGAACAACAGCCAGTTGTCGAGGATGGAGCCCTGTGGAACAGTAGACTAAGGTGCTGGGAAAGGAAAAAGACCTGAGAAGAGAGGGAAGCTCTGCCAGAGAAGTGGGAAGGGGCCAAAGATAAGAGTGTTTTCATTAGTTATCAGGAGAAGAAAGTTGATGTGTCTCATACTAACGTGGACAACAAGTGAGGTTAGATTTCCTAATGGGCTGGAAGAAACCATAGTAACTAGAATTTTTAAGGACAACTTGTGATGGGAAGCAAATATCTAAGGATGATAGAAAGATGTAGAGGTCTTTGGACAGTGCTCTTGAAAGTATGACCCTCAAGCTGAAGCCAGTCCACAAAGTGCTGCTGGTTGTGGCAAAGTCGGAAGCTGAAATAACGTTTTTAGAAATTTTATAAAAAATTCATTTTGCTGTGATATCCAGAAGTGATATTTATGGACTTGTATGTTCTTTTTCTTATTTTAACTCATTTAGTTATTCATTTTATTGTATTTTACTGAAATGTCAGTTTATGATAGATCAGGGCAAATAAAAGAGAACAAAGCAGAAACCTGTTGTCATTCACTGTGTTAGTTTGAGGAGCATTGCCTTCGGTGATAGTCTGCTTATTGGCTATGAGAACAAGGGAAGGAGAAAAATTGGAGAATACAGATAAAGAGGAGGATTTGGGATTTTTGTTTTTGTTGAAGAAATATAGGAAAGCAAATAATGTGGAAGAAGAGAATAAAAGTGCTAGTGGTGTGGAGGGTATAAATCAGATCAGAAAAGATTAGGCTTAAGAAAAGACTTAGAGCTAGACTTACGTATGTGACTTCCAGAAAAATGATGGAAAATTCTTTTAAAGGAAACAAAAAGTCTGGATGTCCAGGGTGAATTTAAAAGGATCTTAACCGTAAAGCAGTTAGTGTCATGAAAGTGCATCCCCCGAGAGTCTGGGTGGTGATGGTAGTGGTGGACTGCGGGCTCTGTGGAAACTGTCTCTCTTGTCGGGGCAGCACAGCGTCTTGGAGAAGCTGCAGGAGCTGGCCAGGTGCTTTCACCTGGATGATCTTAACCTGAAACCAGACTCTGGGTCTCTTTAGTTTCCAACAGCTAAACATCTGCAGGAGATGCAAAGAGGAAAAAGGACTAGTAATTAAAAACAATGGTCCACATGGGTTATTGGTAAAATATTTGCTTTATCATGTTAATCTATGAGCATGAGTTCAGTCCAGGAAATAAAACAGTTGATTTTATTGATTGCATGAATGCTTCCATAGACATTTTTTTTTTTTACTTTTTCTAAATAAAAATTAGGGGGCAATTTCTATTTTTTACCCATTTTTCTTTCCCCTTCTTTGCAAGCCTTTTCCTAGAGTCTTGTTTTATTTTTTCAAAAACATGTTGAACTTTAAGAATTCAGAATTTTTTGTGTATACTCTATGTTATCACAGAATTTTCCAGAGAAATGTGTGTCATGCATAAGTTTCACCGAAGTGAATTAATGAAAACCTCATGGTGATTCTTCAAAGATAAGTGCTAAACAAATAGGATTGAAAAAGTCATGCCATGTAGGCTTTTAACAATGAGAACATTGCTTTTGGTCTGTGTTGGAGTTTCATTTGTGGGATTAGATTAAAAATGTGGACTACACTGAACTTCTGGCTCTAGAATACATTTTCAATTCATGAGGAGGAATTGTCTTGTTTAACAATGTATTGAATTCTGTAGAATCCTATTTGTCCATTTTTGTCATAAAGCAGTTGGACAGATGCACAGTAGTAAATAGTACTTTCTTTCAAATAGAATGGGCAGAATTTAGAAATACAGGACAGTAGATTTTTACTCTGGTTGTAAACTATGTATAAATGTGCTCTTTATAAATGTGTTTTAGACATTTCACGCAGACACCCAGCTCAGCAGCGTCATAATCATCATGTCATGTTCTATGGATTCAAAAATTTTCCTTTTCTCAGAGACAGCATGCAGTTTTTTTTTAGGCAAAGATTTGAACAAGAAATGTGATTCTTTTTTAAAAATACAGAACTGCTATATTAGAAACACTCAACTTTTTTAAATTGTCCAGATTGACAGTTTGTGGCACATTGTCATACTCTTGTAATTGTTTTAAATCATTTTCTATTTATTGTAGAGGGCCCTTAATGTGGATGGTTCATGTAGACCACGTATATAGACATGTATCTTATTAAAATATGTTTCCTGTATTTCAGTTTTCCATTATTTTTACATATATTGTAGTTGATGTTTATCTTTTGTAATGAATCTGGTTTGTTTTGGGAGAAAAACAGGGCTATTAGAATGCATTTCACATTCATGTTCCTTATCTGCCTTAGACTAGGCCTTGATCCTGTAGGATGAATTTTCTGCTTTAGAGTTAAAATGTATCACTGACTTTTGGTGGACTTTGTGGATTTCATATCAGGATGATCTTCTAGGAGTGTAGTCAGATTCTTCAGTAGGTGAAGGCCCTTCTTAGGCTTTCATTCTGGGAAAAAACAGAAGTCAGTAGAGGACCTAGTAAAATGTCATCTGGAAATCATAACTTACCTTTTCTAGAACCTTCCTTCTGTCCTTCCCCTTATGTTTACAAGACTAAGCAGTTGTATCTGAGTTTTACTTTTCCAGTGATTATTCTTTGACTCTTCATCCAGGTAGAAGATACCTTTCTGGTAATTTTTCCCGTGAGGCATTTTAAAAGGACCTGGTCCCCGGATGTCTGCCTTAAAGATGCAAAGTGAATACCCCATTTTGATTTTTAGGAAAATTTTCACACTATTCATGCTGTTGACATGACTTGCAATAGGCTTACAAAGAGTGTGTTTAAGGAATGCTTTATTTATGTGTGTGTGTGTGTGTGTGTGTGTGCGCACACATCATGCTTCAAATTCTGTTTATTTCAAGTTACTTATGTGGCAACTTGTTAAATTTTCAAAGGTGGTATTAAGTGGTATTAGACTTCACTGCAGTAAATTTGTAGGATTTTACTTTTCCCTCTCCTTTAGCATTTCATTTTTATTTTTTACCTTATAATGGTATATTCCCAAATCTCTGTGTAATCTTATTAACATTTTTTTATTATGAGGATTACAGGTTCCCCTTCAACATGGATCTTTATTGACCTACATTTTTTCTTCTTGCCACTGTATTCTTATTGCATTTTTAGCACTTGATCAGGCTTCTGTAATTTTCTTTTTGAAGTATTACTAGAGTTTGTGATTTAAAAAAATTCAAAAGCCATGACTGTATAAACCATTTTTTAATTGTGTCACCATACCCAGTGGTGATGAGGCAGCTTAATAACTCCCAAGGCTCTCTTTATGTCTTTTGGTAATAAACCCTTGTTTTTCAATACAAACCTGATCTATGAGAAATTATGCATGCTGTGCAATAGAGAGACTCTAGGGTTTCATGCTAGTACCTATATTTTGTTCGTAAGAATTACACAAATATAAAAATTTAAAATGATATGTTGGCAGTTACGGCAGTGACAGTCTTTCAACTACATCCTAGCCTTTGGATAATCTGATTCCTAATTAGCAGTCCCTTAAGTGTTTCAAAAAAAGCCTGAAGATGTAGTCTATTAATGTAATAATAAATTTTTTTTGTACTAAAACACTGAAAAATTTATACATTAAACACTGAAGTGTTTGAGGAAACTTAATTCCCAATCTTTCTGATACTTCTGCCTTCTTATATTCTCCACTCTCCCAAAGTATTTCATTGTACTAAAGCTATGTGTGCTTAAATTTAGTATGAAAAATTTTATTCATTTTTTATCTTATTCATCTTGATCGAAATTAACATAATCTCTAAATTAATCCATGGTAATTTAAGAAACCTATTAGAAATACTTGTTTAGTTGTATTAGCCTCAGAAATAAAAAATTATGGTAGTTCAAAAAATATTTGAGAATGGTGTTTATATTTCTACTTTGTTTAAAAGTGTCAGAAGTTCTTACTTGGATAACTAAGTAGAAGTGATATTTTTCAGTAAACATGCATGGATTCAGCTATGTGTCTATGTTGCAAAATTTAAGGGTGTGTTCTTTTAAAGCCTTTTAAACACCATTCCATTTACGTTTTCATAATAATAATTACCTTTTTGTGATATAGTTCATTATTATATAGTATGTTCATTATCATATAAGACTTTGAATTGAGCATATTTTCAGCAAGCCATATGGCAGTAAACAATACTCTCTAGGAGCTTACTTCCCACTTACAGCAACTGGAAAGAAATGACTATCATGATTTTCTTCAATTATACAAAATATTATTTGAGGATAAAAGCCAGAAATGGAAAGTATCTAAAATACCTCAGGTGTCCAGGAAAGATAACTGTAACTTTGGTAAAGTTACAGAGCTTGATGTAAAGATATGACACCTTTCTTTTGTATTTCTTTTTATAAAACAAAATCACTGATGGTATATGTAAGTTAAAATTTTTTAAATGTGATTTTCAGGTATTTTCAAGCATTTTTTTATGCATGCATTGTGTAAAATCACATTACATATCAGTGTAAGGCATTTATATCCTTTTGAGAAATAAAGGAATAATTTACTTGTGTCATTACTAGTTTTGACCATGAGGACTTTATTATCTTTAATTTACAGAATACTCATGTTCTGGTGCATGTTTTGGAGTGTATGAAAGTTTGTGTTTCCCATTTTAGCATGTGCTTTTGTAATTTCTACATACTGAACTTCCTGAAGTTCTACTAAATGGAAGTATTTAGAAGTGGGATCCCTGTGTTAATAAACAATAAGTGTGTATAATGCTTCTAGAAAATTCAAAACAAAAGACCCTTATAATATTCTTGGAAAAGGTGCTTTTATAGTTGCATGTTTGAGATTTGTGTTTGTTGAGTTCAGATGTTAAAGTCACCTTTCATTAATCATTTATCAATCTGTACATTTCTCTTGCAGGAGAAATTTTGCAATTCCACGTGCTAAGAACACCTCCTGGTCGAGGAAATGTTACTGTTAACTGGAAAATTACTGGGCAAAATCTAGAAGTCAGTTTTGTTAACTTTACTGGACAACTCTTCTTTCCTGAGGTAATACTGCAAATAGAATATTTACTACAAATATCCAGAGAAAACAATGTATTTTGAGAAAAATGGGAAAACTCTGATTATGTAATATAAGGATTAAGAGAAACTGATAGGAGAGCCTCTTGCTTAGAAACCTAAAGGAAAAACATTACTTAAAGAATTTGTAAGACTTAAGGGGTGGGTTTGTTTTTTCCTATGTACTTGGTAGATCGTTAAGGAAACAAAATGTTGATTCTGTATTTGAGACAAGCTCTCTGCCTTATCTCCTGGCCTCACACTTTTGCTGTCAATTATGTCATTCTGATGACAGATAGTGTTTGTCCCTTTTCTCTTAATTCCTCACTGTCTTGGAGCTCTAAATGCATGACAACAAATATAGCTTTAAAAATAAATGTCGTTTTAATGTCTTGTTCATACTGTATTTCTGAGATTCCATCGAGGGGCTCTTTCTGATAGTTTGAAGAAAGGTGATTGGTGGGAAATAGCACCATAAAGATGTGGATACAAAATCAGCACCACTTCTTTGTAACTCTGTCACCTTCCTCTCTTCTCCACACTTTCTTGGTGTGAATTCTTCTTTGATAATGTGCTTAATTCTTTTGACTTCCACTGTCTCCACAATAGGCCATCTCCCTGTAACCTTCTGCCTTGAGTATTGAATTGGATTCCTAATGCCTGGTGTCTTGTCTGAGGGTTTTAGCTCTGGGCAAGTTCCCTATGGATTTGATGAGACTGAGAAATAACAACGGAACATTCTTGGAGTAAAAGGGTTTATACTCGGCTTTTTTTTTCCTGGCAGTAGGTTGGGCACTTGAATCACATCTGCATCCAGCAGTCTGCATGTCTGTAATCCACCTCTGTCTCTGCCTCTGCCCAGAGCACTGGGCGGAGCTCCTTATATAGTGACTCAGTCAATAAGAGCTTATTGCCTAGTAGTGTGGAAGTATTAGCCTAGCAGTAGGCCAATTACATCATCAAGTAGTTTAGGGTCATGGGAGGAGGATTCTGGCCATAGGAACTTCCATTTTCCTCACACCTGGTTTTCCTGCAACACTGGTCTTTATTTCCATGCTCCAGTTTTCCCCATTCACAACTGCCATAGAATTCTCCCCAACTTACTGCTTTCCCTTACATTGTCAGTAGTGCTTCATTACTTATTGGATAAGATCTACATTCATCAGCTCAGCATTCAAGATCCCCCATATCTACTTTAAGTCTGGTTTCCCATGAGTCAATGGAATTTACTTATTTTTTAAGCCACAGAGTTATAAGTGAAAATATATTTGGATGTACACTTTATAAGGCCAATAAAGAATGGAGATACTTTGTGTTCACTGTCAATGAAAGGATGAATGTTTCTGTTTGACACAGGGATCATTGAATGGAACAATATTTGTGCATTTGTTGGATGATAACATTCCTGAGGAGAAAGAAGTATACCAAGTCATTTTGTATGATGTTAGGACACAAGGTAATTCAAATCAATTTTAAGTATTTTTTTCTAGTATATAATTGTTTTAAAGAAAATAAAACAATAGTTGCTATCTTATATTTAAAATTAAATGTATGCCATTTAAAAAATATTACTGTCTTGCCAATGGGTTTCAGCCCAGGACAAGTTCACTATGGATTCAATGAAACTGAAAAAATGACAGTGAAATGTTCTTGGGGTGAAAGGGTTATATCCAACTTATTCCCACTGTTAGCAGGTCAGTCACTAGAATCCCATCCACTCAGAGTGAGTCTGCATGCAGCAAGCCGGACTCTGCCTCCGGGCCTCTTCATCCCTGCAGCTCTCTCAGTCTCTGTCCTCAGCCCTGCCTCCATTCCAGTCTCTGCTCTCCGGCAGCTGTGCAGCCCAGAGCACCGGACAGAGCTCTTTATGTAGAGTTAATAACAACATATTGCCCACACATGTGTAGTGAGCAAGCCGACCTGGGCCAGGTGAGAATCCTGGCAATAGGAACCTTCACTTTCTCCACAGTTACTTTAAATACCATCTGTCCCATAAAAATTTTAGATCTAAGAAACATCAGCTCAGAATGGAAATACCTTTGTGGACTCAGAAAAAATAAAAAACTCTAAAAATTTCCTTATGGAACAAAATACATTTCCAAAGGAAGAATTTTTCTGTAATAATTTTATAGTAGCAGACCAATTTGGGCTTGGACCAATTATATGGATAATTTAAATTTAATCATTTTGAGCAAATTATCTGGGTACTTTCCTCAGTTTCTACGCAACTTCTGTAAGAGATGACCAGTATAGCAATATAATGACAATAATACGTCAAGAGAAAGAATTCCTGATTTGCTTATCTAGAAGAAGAAAACTGAAATGTAGGTTGTGTTTGTCAACCTGAAGATTTCTGTTAGAGGCGTGAACATGGTAGAACATGTTCTGGTCACTTTAATACATTTCAGAGAGTGGGGTTATCTTTTAAGGATTTAGAAGTTAAATTCGATTTTTTTGTGGTCCCTGACATTTTTAGGAGTTCCGCCGGCAGGAATTGCTTTGCTTGATGTCCAAGGAGATGCAGCCGCCCTGACTGTAGAAGCCAGTGATGAACCACATGGAGTTTTAAATTTTGCTCTTTCATCAAGATTTGTTTTCCTTCAAGAGTCTAATGTAACAATTCAGCTTTTCATCAACAGAGAATTTGGATCTCTAGGTTTGTGTTACTCCTGAGTAAATGGGGTTTCCAGGCAGGTAGTTTTTTTTTTTAATGTTCTACTTGTGTGGATAAAAGCCATTGCTAAAATAAATCAGGGTCAGGGGAAAATATAGTATTTATTAATGCAGTACAAGACTTTATAACTTACTTATTTTTGAAAGATTGAAGGGGTTTTCTATTGTCACAAAAGTGCTATGTAATAAACAATCATAAAACCTCAGCCACTTAATAATAGGCCGTTTATGGGTCCATTAATGTAGGCTGGGCTTGACCATGGGTGGCTCTGCTCCATATGTCTCTCACTGTTCTGGGATCAGTAAAGGCACAAGAAAACAAACAAAACACACTCCAGGTCCACTGAGGCCTGGACTTAGAACTAGCACATCATTGCTTTTACCTTGTAAGTCAGCCAGGACAAGTCACACAGCCAAAATAAGAGTCTGCAGGCAGGGTAATGTGCCCTGTCCACATGTGGACATCACTGAGCCATTACACGATAAAGGCCAAAGATACAGGAAGAGGTGAGGAACTGAGGCAAATAGAAGCTATTACAGGTGCTTTAAGGAAAGTTAAGAATTTCATACTGAGACATTATTTTAAAAGTTTAAATAAATATAAAATCTCTTCCCATGTAATTCACTTAGGAGCAGTTAATGTCACATATACTACAGTTCCTGGGATGCTGAGTCTAAAGAACCAAATGGAAGGAAACCTAGCCGAGCCGGATGCTGACTTTGTCTCAGCAGTTGGCTTTCTGATTTTAGAAGAAGGGGAAACAGCAGCAGCCATTAACATTACCATTCTTGAGGTAAACTTCTTATTTCCACTATTACTGTTTTAAACCTGAATAACCTCACAGAATGTAGAAACTGATGGAATATTCTGGTACCTTTAAATCAGTTTATTTTTGTGATTTTTTTTTTTAACCACACAGGGATTTCTTCTTGTCTAGATATGCTGGTCTGCTGTTAGGTATTTTATTATAGAAACATCTTGTGATAGAGAATTCTCTTAGGGTACTTCTCTTTAAGATGCCATTGGCCTAAGCGATTCCTAAAGAGCATTTTGATTACTCCAAAGGTTTCATTGGATGAGCAATCCATGTAGTTCAGCAGCTTAGTTAGGACTGGTTAAGTTAAGGATAGTGAGAAACTCACTAGATGCTGATTGCAGAAAATGTGATTACCGTAAAACTTAATCATTGGTTACTGAAATTATGTTTTAAATGATTTTTTATGTTATGAAATCTTGTGCTGTTTTGGGACTTAGTGTTTCAGCTTCTTAAATATACTTCCAAGAGGTTTATGAAAATAGTACGTATGGGTAGGGTAGGAAAAGGTATTTGTGTGGGGAGAAGGAGAGAGAAATAGAGGGAATGAATATTGCCTTAGAAAAGTAATTTTCAATTACTATGCATTTTTGTATGTTCCATTTAGAAAAGGCTTTATTTCCTCAAAGCTCATTACTTTTCCAAAATTATAAGTAGTGTAAAACATACACCATCTGAAGTCACTAGCTTTTGTTGATTACCATGGCACTGTGACCTAATATAATAGTATGAGAACTCTAAAGCCATAAGATAAAAAGGAATTGTATGTCACTATGTAACATACAACACAAGATGTGGTAAAACTTTAAGGTTTTTTTTAGTTATATAATCAATGTAACAATATAAATAAATGGATTATTCCTCAGTTACATTAGTTCTTAAAGCAGGAAATATATAGCCGCTCTTTTCTTTACAGTCCAGTTTGTTGAAGACAAGGCTACCACTTTCCTTTTTTTTCTCCCGAGGTGTTTGTAGCCCTTCCTGCTCCCTGAGTAGCATGAGAATAATAGACTGCACCCCCAGGTATAAGCCAGGCTGGGGGCGATAAGGAAAGAGTCGTGCCATGGGGGTAGGGGGAGCACAGTCCCTTTTATATCACTGATTCTGTGACTCACATTGATCTATATATTATATAAGATGGTTTAGAGATTGTGATCTTCTTTTCTTATTTCTTCACATGGAAATATATCTTCATTAAATAAAAAGAAGACAGAAGTGTATGTTGGTGTGTATGTACTCATGTAAACATTGTGTTTCTATGTAAATGCCGTTGGCTGGCTGGTCACTACTGATATGGATTTTGTTAGTCCTCATGTTCTGAGCCTTATTTTCAGGACTATTACATGGACTATTGATCAATAGTAATAGTATATTAAAGTTGACCGTCACAAATAACTCATTTTTATGAACATTTTATTGGTATACAATCTTATATTGATTTCAAAATATACAACACAGTGGTTCAACAGTTATCCATATTATTAAATCTTCACTCCCTCTGGTTTGGTTAAATCTGTCTATGTAGAAAATTATGTTACAGAATCTTTGACTATATCTCAATACCATTCCCATGATCAGCTTATAATGTGATTAAAAATTATTGTGCTCCTTTAGTTTTTTTAAAGATTTTATTTTTTATTTTTTTAAGATAGTTTTCCCTATGTTTTCTTCTGGGAGTTTATGGTTTCATGACTTACATTAAGGTCTTTGATCTATTTTGTGTTTACTTTTGTATATGGAGTTAGACAGTAATCCAGTTTCATTCTCTTACATTTAACTGTCCAGTTTTCCCAATAACAGTTGTTGAAGAAGTTGTCTTTTTCCCATTGTATATTCATGGCTGATTTACATATATTAATTGACCATATATGCTTGGGTTAATATCTGGGTTCTCTATTCTGTTCCATCAATCTGTGGGTCTGTTCTTGTGCCAGTACCAAACTTTTTTGATTACTGTAGCTTTGTAGTAGAGCTTGAAGTCAGGGAGCATAATCCCCTCAGCTTTGTTATTCTTTCTCAAGATTGCTTTGACTATTTGGAGTCTTTTGTGATTCTGTCTGAATTTTAGAACTATTTGATTTAGTTTATTGGAAAATGCTCTTGGGCTTTTGAGAAGGATTGCATTGAATCTGTAAATTGCTTTGGGCAGGATGGCCATTTTGACAATGTGAATTCTTCTTACCCATGAGCATAGGGTAGATTTCCATTTATTGGTGTCTTACTTAATTTCTCTTACCAGTCTCTTACAGTTTTCAAGATACAGGTCTTTCACCTCTTTAGTTAGGTTTATTCTTAGGTATTTTATTCTTTTTGATGCAATTGTAAATGGAGTTGTTTTCCTGATTTCTCTTTCTGCTAGTTTGTTGTTAGTATATAGGAATGTAACAGATTTCTGTGTATTAATTTTGTATCCGCAACTTTGCTGAATTCAGCTGTTAGTTCTAATAGTGTTTTGGTAGTGTCTTTAAGGTTTTCTATGTATAATATCATGTCATCTGCAGATAGTGACAGTTTTAACTTCTTCCTTACCAGTATGGATGCCTTTTATCTCTATTGTCTGATTGCCATAGCTGAGGACCTTCAGTACTGTGTTGAATGAAAATGGTGAGAGTGGACATCCTTTTCTTGTTCCCAGTCCTAGAGGAAAAGCTTGCAGCTTTTTGTTATTAAGTATGATTTTGGCTGTGGGTTTGTCATGCATGGCCTTTACTATGTTGATGTATGTATCCTCTGTGCCCATTTTGTTGAGAGAGTTTTTATAATGAATAAATACTGAATTTTGTCGAATGCTTTTTCAGCATCTATTGGGATGGTCATGTGGTTTTTGTCCTCCTTTTTGTTACTGTGGTGTGTGATACTGATTGATTTACAAATATTATACCATCCTTGCCTCTCTGCAATAAATCCCACTTGGTCATGGTGGATGATCCTTTTGATGTATTTTTGAATTCTATTTGCTAATACTTTGTTGAGGATTTTTGCATCTATGTTCATCAGGGATATTGGTCTGTAATTTTATTTTCTTGTGGTGTCTTTGTCTGGTTATGGTATTAGAGTGATGCTGGCTTATAGAATGAGTTTGGAAGTATTCCCTCCTCTTCTACTTTTTGGAATACTTTAAGAAGGATAGGTATTAGCTCTTTAATTGTTTGGTAGAATTCAGCTTTGAAACCATGTGGAACTGGAATTTTTTATTTTTGGGAGTGTTTTGATTACTAATTTGATTTCTTTGTTGGTAATTGGTCTTTTCAAATTTTCTGTTTCTTCCTGGGTCAGTCATGGAATGTTGTGTTTTTCTAGAAAGTTGTCCCTTCTAGGTTTTCCAGTTTATTGACATATAATTTTTTAAAGTCTTCTCTAATAAGTTCTTTGTATTTCTATGGTATCCTTTGTGATTATTCCTACTTCGTTTTCAATTTTGTTTATGTGTGTACTCTTTTTTTCTTGATAAGTCTAGCTAGAGGTTTATCTATTTTGTTTATTTTCTCAAAGAACCAGCTCCTGGTTTCATTGATTTTTTCTTTTCTATTATTTTATTCCTCTCAATTTTATTGATTTCTGCTATGATCTTTATTATGTCCCTCCTTCTACTAACTTTGGGATTCTTTTTTTTTCTTGTTTCTTAAATTGTGAGTTTACAGTCTTTATTTGGGATTGTTCTTGTTTCTTTAGGTAGCCTGTATTGCTATGTATTTCCCTTTTAGAACCACTTTTGTGGTGTCCCATATATTTCAGACTGTTCTTTTTCTGTTTTCATTTGTCCCCATCTGTTGCTTGATTTCTGTTTTGATTTGTTCATTGATCCCTAATTATTTAGAAGCATGTTGTTTAGCCTCCATGTGTTTATAGGTTTTTTTGTTTTCTTTGTATAATTTCTAGTTTCACACCATTGTGGTCTGAGAAGCTGCTTGATACAATTTCAATCTTTTTGAATTTATTGAGGCTCTTTTGTGGTCTAGTATGTGATCTGTTTTGGAGAACATTCCATGTACACTTGAGAAAAATGTGTATCCTGCTGATTTTGGGTAGAGTGTTTTGTAGATATCCATTAAGTCCCATCTGGTCTAATGTATTGTTCAGTGCCTCTGTTTCCTTTTTTCTCTGTCTGGTTGATCTGTCTATTGATGTGAGTGGTGTGTTAAAGTCTCCTAAAATGAATGTGTTGCAGTCTGTTTCCCTCTTTAGTTCTGTTAGTATTTGTTTTACATATTTAGGTGTTCCTGTGTTGAGTGCATAGATATTTATAATGGTTATATCCTCTTGTTGGACTGACCTCTTTATCATTATGTAATGTCCTTCTTTGTCTCTTGTCACTTTGTTTTGCAATCTACTTTGTCTGAAAGAAGTACTGCTACTTCTTTTTTCTCTGTATTGTTTTAATGAAATATTTTCCATCCCTTTACTTTTAGTCTGTATGTCTTAGGGTCTGAAAGGAGTCTCTTGTAGGCGGCATATAGATGGCTCTTGTTTCTTTATTCATTCTACCACTCTGTATCTTTTGATTGGTGAATTCAGTTCATGTACATTTAAGGTAATTAATTATTGATAGGAATATACTTATTTTCATTTTATTAATTGTTTTCTGGTTGTTTTTGTATCTCCTCTCTGTTCCTTTCTTCTTCTCTTATACTCGTCTCTTGTTATTTGATGGTTTTCCTTGGTGGTGTTATTAATTTTTCTTTAAAAATTTTTTTCTGTGTATCTATTGTTGAAAACTTCCACTTTGTGGTTACCAAAGGCCCATGGTTAGCTTCTTTACTGTATAACTGTCTGTACTAAGTTTCTGATTGCTCTGTTTCAGACACAGTCTAGAGGTACTTTTTTTTCTTCATCTTCTTCCTCCACACTTTATGTATTAGATGTCATAATCTGCACTTTTTGTGTATCCCTTGACTGATTTTGTGTGTAGTTGATTTTGCTTCTTTTGTTTTAATTTCAGACTTGCTTGGTAATTAGTTGGTCTACTACCTTTACTATAGGTTTATTTTCTCAGGTGAAAACTATTTAGTTTAGGAACATTTCCATATGCAACAGTCCCTTAACATATCCTGTAAGGCTGTCTTAGTGGTAGTGAATTCCTTCAACTTTTGTTTATCTGGAAATTGCTTAATCCCTGCTTCAAATTGATAATCTTGCTGGGTAGAGAGGATTCTTGGTTGAAGGTCCTTCTGTTACAGTACATTAAATATTTCATGCCACTCCCTTCTTGCCTTTAAGGTTTCTGCTGAGAAGTCTGCTAAAAGCCTGATGGGGTTTCCCTTATAAGTAATCTTTTTTCTCTATCTGGCTACTTTCAATATTCTCTCCTTATCCTTGATCTTTGCCATTTTAATTGTTAAATGTCTTGGTGTTATCTTCTTGGGGTTCCTTTTGTTAGGGGCTCTCTGTGCTTCCAGGACCTGGGTGTCTGTTTCCTTCCCAGATTGGGAAAGTTTTCAACAATTATTTCCTCAAAGAGACTTTCTATCTCTTTGTCTCTCTTCCTTATTGTTCCTCCATTATGCAAATATGGCTTAGCTTGTATTGGTCACAGAGCTCTCTTATCACTTTCATTTCTATAAATTTTCTCTTTGTTCCTCTGCTTCATTGTGTTCCTATATTCTAATTTTCATCTCATTCATTGTCTCCTCTACCTACTTGCAGTAATCTATTCTTTAATCCCTCCATTGTATGTTTCATTTCATTTACTGTATGAATCAGCTCTGAGTGTGTCTTTTTTTTAGCTCTTCTGTCTTTTTGTTGAAGGCCTCTCTGAAATCTTGACTATTTCTCTGTAAATCAGTGAGCATGTATATGACTTTTGAAATCTTTATCAAGACGATTGGCGATCTCTGTTTCCTTTAGCCCGCTTTCTGGTGTCTTGTCCTATAGTTTTGTCTGGGACATAATCCTCTGCCTCCTCATTTTGTCAGGGTTTCTGTGTTTCTTCCTTTGTATTAGATGGATCTGCTAAGCTTCCTAGCTTTATGAAGGTGGCACCCTATGGTGCCCAGAAGCTCAAGACTCTTTACTCTCCAGTGCTTGGTTCTACTTTTGCAGAGCCCCAGATGTTGGTGTGCAGTGGGTGGGAGCACCTTTCTATCTGTTTGCAGTGCAGGCAGTTTGCCACAGCTGCCTTTGTGATCCATGCACAAGCCTCTGCTGGTATTGTTGTGGGTGCAACCACCCTCTCCCTGCCCTTCAGCAGTGGTGGAGCTTCAGGATTAATGGGGTGAGTAGACCCATGTGCAGCTCTGTGGCAGGGTGGGACTCACAGTACCAGGCTTGCACATCTGTGGGGATGAAGGATCTCTTGAGGTTGGCTCCTGCAGGCACCTCCCCAGTTTTACTGAAATAGGGTGAGAAAGCTGGGAGAATCTCCCTCTGCCTGCCAGACAGCAACGTCTGATGCTGCTGCTGGGCCAAGTGGGTTGCCTTGATGGCAGTGTGCACAGGGAGGAGCCTTGGGGCTGTGCTGCCAGTGAGGGGGATAGAGAATCTGGGGCTCACATGAGTTCCTGACCTTTTGGGCTGAGGCAGGGCTGGAGAGGTATCCTTCACCTGTGTTTTCTCCTGAGAGAGCTCTGTACAACCCTCGCCCCTTTGGCACCCCTCCTGCTTCTGGGAAGTCTTTCAAATTGCCCCCTCTGCTTTGGATCTCAGAACCAGTGGCATGTGCCTGTTCTCCACAAGCAGCTGGAGTCTTAGCCTCCCAGAGTGTTCTAGCTGTTCCTGATGTCCAGCCCTGCTAATCACCAGAACCCAATGTTATATGGATTCATGCTCCTGGAGTAGTTCTCTGGGGTTAGGTGTGCAGAGTTCCTGGGCTTCTGTCCCCTCCCCACTCTGTTCCTGTTCTTCCTGCCTGTGGGCTGGGATTGGAGAAGGGCTTGGGTCCCACTTGATTGTGGCTCTTCCACTTTACCCTTTTCTGTGTGATTTTCTCTTCCTTAGATGTAGGTGGTCTGTTCTGTAGCCTTCAGGTAGTTTTCAGGTTTAGTTGTATTTACTGTATTTTCTTCACTCGTGTATATGGGAGGAGATTTCTGCCTTGCCTTCCTACTCACCATTTTTCCTCCCCCACCCCCAACTCCTCCAACTATCACTTTTTAAGGACTCCCTGTAGGCCAGGTACTCCATACACATTAATTTTAATCATTATAAACAGATAAAATGATAGAATTTGGTACTGGGTCTGCTTAAATGCAAAGCTTGTATTTTTCTTTATGGTATCATTCTATTACTCATTGTATTCATTGGCTACTAAGATCATTTTAAATCTTTTGCTCCTAGTATGTTAAAATATATTAGGTTGTATATGTATATAATTTGTTTACATACTATATTAGTCTAGATAAAAAAATCATAATATTTGCAGTGTCATTTGGTTTAACTTAAGAACTTAACAACCAGATATAAGTTTAATACTTTTATATGTATTTTTTCTATAAACCTCAGCCTTATTGAAGTATAATCAAATATTGCATGGTATCACTGATAAGCAGAATATTAAAATATATAAAATTATAGGATATATATTGTAGTGATTTGATAAATGTTTATATTGTGAAAGGATCCCCTGCCTCTGTTTAATACATCCATCACTTCACATACTTATCTTTTTGTGTGTGTGAGAACATTTAAGTTCTACTCTCCTAGCAAATTTCAGTTATATAATACAGTGCTAACAACTATAGTCACCATGTTTTACACTAGAGCTTCAGACCTTATTTGTCTTGTAGCTGATTTTGTACTCTTTACCAACCTCTGTTTCCCTCACCCTACCCAGCCTCTAGCAACCAGTTTCCTCCCTCTGTTTCTATGAATTTGACTTTTAAAAATATTCTGTATATATATGTGTTACTATGCAGTATTTGTCTTTCTCTTTCTGGCTTATTTTACTTAGCATAATGCCCTCAAGGTCCATCCATGTTATCACAAACACGATTTCTTTCTTGTGACTGAGTAATATTCCACTGTATACATAAAACATCTTCTTCATCTGTTACTTAATTGAAAGACACTTAAATTGTTTCTGTATCTTGACTTTTGTGAATAATGCTGCAGTGAATATGGAAGTGAAAATAGCTCTTTGATATCCTGTTTTCATTTCCTTTGGAAATATACCCAGGGGTGGAAATGATGGATTCTCTGGTAGTTCTATTTTTAATTTTTTGTTGAGCCTCCAAATTGCTTTGCATAGTGGCCACACCAAATTGTATTCCCATCAACAGAGCACAGTGGTCCCCTATTCCCTAAATCCTCGCCAATACTTGTTATGTCTTGTCCTTTTTGGTAATTGTACCTTTTGGCCATTTAAAATGTCTATTCAGGTCCTCTACACATTTTTAAAATAAGATTTTTTTTTCTATTGAATTGTATGGGTCTTTATATATTTTGGATATTAAGCCCTTATCAAATACTTGATTTACAGATATTTGCTCCCATTCCATAGGTTGCCTTTTCATTTTATTGATGATTTCCTTTGCTGTGCAGAAACTTTAGTTTGATGTAGTCCCACTTGTTTATTTTTGTTTTTGTTGCTTTGCTTTTTATGTCCCATCCAAAAAAATCATTGCCAGGACATAAATTTTTTCTGATCTAAATGTTTTCTACTCTTTGTTTGCATTTTTATATTTCTGTATTTATAAACATATGTATTTATAGGATGATTTTTTTAAAAAGCTGTCAGAAGTATTTACTTTGAGACCATGATTATAGGGCATTTAATGGATGTAATTTTTGCAGGATGATATACCAGAACTAGAAGAATATTTCCTCGTGAAGTTGACATATGTTGAACTCATGGCTCCTTTAACTTCATTTCCTCCTAGACTAGGTATGGGGTCTTTTGTTTGTTTCCTTCCTTGTTTTTATTTACCTTAAACAAAGTAAATCTACTTCATTTTGTAATCAGAAATGGTCATTATGACGTTTGTTAATCTCAGCTGTGTATAAAAGTATGATGGGCTTTTGGGTTTATTTTAATTTAGAGACTATCATGCAATGAAATTTTGTATATTGGACAGTGTAAGCATATTTAAGAATTACTGTGTGTTGCTTTTTTAAATTTTACAACTATATTTTACTATTAAATTTGTAATCTTCAAAACATAATTAATTCTCAGGAAGGCATTCTCATTTAAAAATTTAATTTGCTATTTTTTATAGATCTCCAAACTATCAGATAATTTTCTTTTAGGCTAAGTGGATCCTTTGTTTGCTGTATTCTCTACTTTTCTGACCTTTTATCTGTTTGTTTTCATGCTTTAGAAAAGACTCAGTTAATTCATTACAGACTGAAAGGTAAAACGTGAACCTTAGTACAAAATTTATGTAGATTATTTTAAAAAGCTGTATTCCTGTTTCTAAAATGCAAACTCTTGTTTGCAGTTTGGGCATTTAATACTGGGACTTGTGTGAAGCTTGTAGGTGTGATGTCCCAGTAGGAGGAGGTGCTGAGTAGCACTGAGGCTGCCTCTCCCTCTTCCCTTGGGCAGAGGGGAAATCTAGGCTCAAGGAGGGGCAGCAGGGCCAAGAGCAGGGATCCTCATTTACCTCTTAGGGTCAATATAGTGACTTTGAAAATAGCAAAAGAGAATCATCAGTTTCAATTCTTTTGCAAAAACAAAAAATATAACTCCAGTGACTAGGCTGTTTGCATCAGCTAATTATTACAAGATAATCATTGTTCATGCTAAGAAACAAACTACTTCATATTTCTTTATACTCACATTAGAGGTAATTTGAATAGTCCGGCCTCTGTTGAGTGCCTCTAATATTCCTGTTTGAAGTGCTTTGTACAGTAGTACCATCATTTGTTTTATTTTCCCGTTTTACACATGAGGGAGCTGAGGCTAAGAGAAGCTAAATGACGCATCCAGAGTCACGCAGCTCAGAAATGGTGGGGCTCAGCTTCTGCTTTGTAGCTTCTAGTCTGATGGACACAAATCCTGATTTTATATTCTTTCTTTGACAATGCTGTTCTCTTCACTCAGAGAATTAATTCTTCCAGGCAGCTGTCTTAAGTATCCTAGAGTAACATAGAGTCTCTGAACTTTAAAAGGTAAAGGACAAAAATATTTAAAAACAAAACAGTAACAGAGCTGGTTACTATTTCAAGACTGAAGAATGGATATTGTAACATCTGAACATGGTGGATAGGATACAAAATAAAAAGGGATAAGAGAAATTTACCTCAATCTTAGTCCCTATTTGACCTAATGGTTTCCCTGTCCTCCCCATCTGTCTCAACTTGTTTGTGTCCTTCTTTCTCTGCATTTTTCTCACACCTGTTTTTTCTTGTAGCACTTCCTGCCTTTCTTTTCCCGTGTCTTTTTTTCTTGCTATTTCTAGTCCTTCCAACTGTCTCCATTTTCCTTTCCTCTTGAAATGGATTAAAATAATAGAAACAAACCATAACTTCAGTTGCTTAATTTTATACTGTTCCCAATTGATAAGATTTCCTTAAGTCATTGGCTCTTGTTAGCTACAAGTTTCCTTATTCAAACATTACAAGCATTATATCTTTATTTTCTTAAAATCTTCTGAGTAATGTTCACAGTTCCTCTTATTAGGAATTATGTTATCACAAAGGGGTAGTCTTTAAATTCTCTGTCAAATAATTCTTTTAATCATTTCTATTTATTTAAAAATATGTTTCTATGTTTTTCCCAGATTCAGAAGGCTTGACAGCACAGATTATTATTGATGCCAATGATGGTGCTCGAGGCATAATTGAATGGCAACATAGCAGGTAAGCCCAAGGCTGCTTGAGAGCCCTTCTCTGTGTTTCAGATTTTTTACTATCTACTGAACATAAGCTTATAAGGAAAAATAATGTATTCTCTTTATTGTAGGTTTGAAGTAAATGAAACCCAAGGAACTTTAACATTGGTAGCCCAGAGGAGCAAAGGAGCTCTTGGCCACATTTCCTTGTTTGTGTATGCCCAGAACTTGGAAGCCCAGCTGGGGCTGGATTACAGCTTCACCCCAATGGTGAATTCATTGAGAATTATAATGGCTTAGGTCCTATATAACTGTACTAATCTTAAAATAATAAGCTATTATATATTCTGAGTAAATTAGAGCAGAAGTCTTCCACATTGTAGAATGGCTCCCTTTGCTGTTTGAGGAATATAGATAAACTGCATTTTCAGTACTAAAGATGATTCTACATTTTATTTCATTCATTATTTTATTGCAATATTCAATGTTGTTTTAGTCACTCACTATCATAGTGCAATATTTGATATTGGAGAACACCATGTTAAAGAATTTATATCATTAGATCAACTTCCTAGAGTGTTTCTTATGCTTTTTGAAAGTTTTAACGGTTCTGTTTGTTTTAATTTACTGAGATATCTTTAATGTTTTAAAATGCTTTTACTGTCTCTTCATGCTCTTTATTCCTTAGTCAAATGTTTAATTTTTTTCTCTTCCTCCACTACTTTTACTTTTTTAACTTAATGTTGTAAATTTAATAAAAAGAGACCATGCAAAAAAGTAAGGGAGAGAAATCTCTATGAAATAGCTTACTTCACGAAATTCACAACTATATTTCTTTCTAAACAGTCTATTAAAACTCAGAGTGTATTTACATATAATACTGCCTACTTTTCCTTTTTTGACAAGGTTCTTCATTTTGCTGATGGAGAAAGGTATCAAAATGTTGACATCACAATTCTTGATGATGACATTCCAGAAGCAGATGAAACATTTCAGCTGATACTAACAAATCCTTCTCCTGGACTAGAGCTGGGGGAAAATACAACAGGTAATTGGTAATTTCTTACTCATAGTGTCTGCTTGCTTGTACTGTTTTCCGAATATGGAGGCAGATGTAAAGGGTTAAGAGAATCTTAATGGTTTTCTATGCTTAACAGTGAAAAATATTTTAAGTTAGGCATTTTGGAATTCCCGTGTGAAGGGTTAACAATGCTTGTAGCCTGCGTTTGGTTGTGTATATTTATGTGTGTGTGTGTGTGTGTGTGTGTGTGTGTGTGTGTGTGTGTGTGTGTGTAAGAAATGAAAAAGTCTGTTGATAGCAATGATATCAAATCATTTGTGCAGTTATTGTAGGTTTTCATTTATGAATGTCTTTTCTTTGGAATTTGAGTTCTGCACTGGTTTCCTGTTTAGCCATAGAGGGAATAACAAGGTAGCTGTTTTAGTGCCTCTAACTGCTGTAGTATTTCCACATAGAGTTGAAGTGTATCGATACCTCGTATGGATTATGGGAGTCATAATTCTTTGGTTGGAACAGTTTGACATTGGTACAAAAAGGCATTCTAGTTCATTGCTTGTTAGATATCATGCTGACTCCTTGGAAAAGACAAAAAAGAGACAGGAAAAAAACTGCAGAGAAATACAGAATTTTATGGTTAGAAGAGCTCTTAAAAAGTGAATTCAGTTCCTTGTGGTGATAGATAAATCAACTGGATTCAGAAGACTGAGTGTTGACGACTCTTCAACCTCCCATTTTAGCTAGCAGCTGAGAGGTTGAGATTCCCTTGATTTAACTAACGTTTGTATTCCTAAATTATTGTTCTTCATGTGAAAAAATCTGATTTGTAGTAAAAAACATGAAAGACTTTTGAATAACTGAAGAACTGGTTTTTACTTTTACTGCCATATTGATAAAATGAATTGCTATTCCTAAGTCCCCAGAATCTTCTCTGGGGGCTGTGGCAATTGATTCAGATTTCCTTGTTATAAAGCATAGCAGGTTGTATGTAAAGGGTTGTAGGAATGAATTCTTTATGTTGGTTAAGAATCTTCTGTGCATAACCAATAGAAAACCCAATTCAAATTGACTTAAAGGTAATGTACTGGCTCATTGAATGAAATGGTCCAGACACACATAGTTTTAGATAAGGTGGGGCCAGGTACAACGTGCCACCAAAAGACCCTGTTATTTTATGTCTTTTCTACTTGCCTGTTGGGGTATTGGCTTCATCCCAACGCTCTTGTTACTTGTCACAAGATGGTCACAGGCATCATTCTTCTACATTCCACATAATGGGATAGAGTTTTCAAAATAAAGCATTCCTGAAAAGTCCTGATAAAATTTTGATTAGAATTATGTAAGTTACATGCCCACCACTATGAGGAGGAAGAAAGAATATGTTATTGGGTTCTGTCAGGTTTTACTTGATGCTCATAATGTTCCTTTTTTTATATTTTGCTATTATTAATATACAATTACATGAGCAACATTATGGTCACTAGACTCCGCCTATTATCAAGTCCCCACCACATACCCCATTGCAGTCACTGTCCATCAGCATAGTAAGATGTTATAGAATCACTACTTGTGTTCTCTGTGTTATACTGCCTTCCCCGTATGCCCCCACCCCACTGCCACCCCCACTGCATTATGTGTGCTAATTGTAATAGCCCTTTTTCCCCCTTATCCCTCCCTTCCCACCCATCCTCCCCAGTCCTTTTCCCTTTGATGACTGTTAGTCCATTCTTGGGTTCTGTGAGTCTGCTGCTGTTTTGTTCCTTCAGTCTTTTCTTTGTTCTTATACTCCACAGCAGATGAGTGAAATCATTTCATACTTGTCTTTCTCCGCCTGGCTTATTTCACTGAGCATAATACCGTCTAGCTCCATCCATGTTGTTGCAAATGGTAGGATTTGTTTTCTTCTTATGGATGAATAATATTTGGTTGTGTATATATATACCACATCTTCTTTATCCATTCATCTACTGATGGACACTTAGGTTGCTTCCATTTCTTGGCTATTGTAAATAGTGCTGTGATAAACATAGGGGTGCATCTGTCTTTTTCAAACTGAGCTGCTGCATTCTTAGGGTAAATTCCTAGGAGTGGAATCCCTGGGTCAAATGGTATTTCTATTTTGAGTTTTTTGAGGAACCTCCATACTGGTTTCCACAATGGTTGAACTAATTTACATCCCACCAGCAGTGTAGGAGGGTTCTCCTTTCTCCACATCCTCGCCAACATTTGTTGTTGTTTGTCTTTTGGATGGCGGCCATCCTAACAGGTGTGAGGTGATATCTCATTGTGGTTTTAATTTGCATTTCTCTGATGACTAGTGATGTGGAGCATCTTTTCATGTGCCTGTTGGCCATCTGAATTTCTTCTTTGGAGAAGTGTCTGTTCAGCTCCTCTGCCCATTTTTTAATTGGCTTATTTGCTTTTTGTTTGTTGAGGTGCGTGAGCTCTTTATATAATTTGGATGTCAACCCCTTATCGGATATGTCATTTATGAATATATTCTCCCATACTGTAGGATGTCTTTTTGTTCTACTGATGGTATCCTTTGCTGTACAGAAGCTTTTTAGTTTGATATAGTCCCATTCGTTCATTTTTGCTTTTGTTTCCCTTGCCTGGGGAGACATGTTCATGAAGAAGTTGCTCATGTTTATGTCCAAGAGATTTTTGCCTATGTTTTTTTTCTAAGAGTTTTATGGTTTCATGACTTACATTCAGGTCTTTGATCCATTTTGAGTTTACTTTTGTGTGGGCGGTTAGACAATAATCCATTTTCATTCTCTTACATGTAGCTATCCAGTTTTGCCAACACCAGCTGTTGAAGAGGCTGTCATTTCCCCATTGTATATCAATGGCTCCTTTATCGTATATTAATTGGCCATATATGCTTGGGCTTATATCTGGGCTCTCTATTCTTTTCCACTGGTCTATGGGTCTGTTCTTGAGCCAGTACCAAATTGTCTTGATTACTGTAGCTTTGTAGTAGAGCTTGAGGTCAGGGAGCATAATTCCCCCTGCTTTATTCTTCCTTCTCAGGATTGCTATGGCTTTTTGGGGCCTTTTGTGGTTCCATTTGAATTTTAGAACTGTTTGCTCTAGTTCACTGAAGAATGCTTTAGGTATTTTAATAGGGATTACATTGAATCTGTAGATTGCTTTAGGCAGGATGGCCATTTTGACAATATTAATTCTGCCTAGCCAAGAGCATGGGATGAATTTCCATTTATTAGTGCCCTCCTTAATTTCTCTTAACAGTGTCTTGTAGTTTTCAGGGTATGGGTCTTTCACTTCCTTGGTTAGGTTTATTCCTAGGTGTTTTATTCATTTGGATGCGATTGTGAATGGAATTGTTTTCCTTTCTCTTTCTGCTAGTTCATCGTTAGTGTATAGGAATGCAACAGATTTCTGTGTATTAATTTTTTACCCTGCAACGTTGCTGAATTCAGATATTAGATCTAATAGTTTCAGAGTGGATTCCTTAGTGTTTTTTATGTACAATATCATGTCATCTGCAAACAGGGACAGTTTGACTTCTTCCTGGCCAATTTGGATACCTTTTATTTCTTTGTGTTGTCTGATTGCCATGGCTAGGACCTCCAGAACTATGTTGAATAAAAGTGGGGAGAGTTGGCAGCTTTGTCTTGTTCCCGATCTTAAAGGAAGAGCTTTCAGCTTCTCGCTGTTAAATATAATGTTGACTGTCGGTTTGTCATATATGGCCTTTATTATGTTGAGGTACTTGCCCTCTATACCCATTTTGTTGAGAGTTTTTATCATCAATGGATGTTGAATTTTGTCAAATGCTTTTTCAGCATCTATGGACATGGTCATGTGGTTTTTGTCCTTCTTCGTGTTCATGTAGTGGATGATGTTGATGGATTTTTGAATGTTGTACCATCCTTGCATCCCTGGGATGAATCCCACTTGATCATGATGGATGATCTTTTTGAGGTATTTTTGAATTCGGTTTGCTAATATTTTGTTGAGTATTTTTGCATCCGTGTTCAAAAGGGATATTGGTCTGTATTTTTCTTTTTTTGTGGTTGCTTTGCCTGGTTTTGGTATCAGAGTGATGTTGGCCTCATAGAATGAGTTTTGGAGTATTCCCTCCTCTTCTACTTTTTGGAAAACTTTAATGAGGATGGGTATTAAGTCTTCACTAAATGTTTGATAAAATTCAGCAGTGAAACCATCTGCCCCAGGAATTTTGTTCTTAGGTAGTTTTTTGATTACCAATTCCATTTCTTGCTGGTAATTGGTCTATTTAGATTTTCTGTTTCTTCCTGGGTCAGCCTTGGAAGGTTGTATTTTTCTAGAAAGTTGTCTATTTCTTCTAGGTTATCCAGTTTGTTAGCACATAATTTTTCATAGTATTCTCTCATAATTCTTTGTTTTTCTGTGGTGTCTGTAGTAATTTTTCTATTCTCATTTCTGATTCTGTTTATCTGTGTAGACTCTTTCTGTCTTGATAAGTCTGGCTAGTGGTTTATATATTTTGTTTATTTTCTCAAGGAACCAGCTCCTGCTTTCATTGTTTCTTTCTGTCATTTTATTCTTCTCAATTTTATTTATTTCTGCTTGAATCTTTATTATGTCCCTCCTTCTACTGATGTTGGGCCTCATTTTCCTTCCTTTTGTAGTTTCATTAATTGTGAGTTTAGGCTGTTCATTTGGGATTGTTCTTCTTTCCTGAGGTAGGCCTGTATTGCAATATACTTTCCTCTTAGCCAGCCTTCACATCATCCCACAGATTTTGTGGTGTTGAATTATGGTTGTCATTTGTCTCCATATATTGCTTGATCTCTGCTTTTATTTAGTCATTGATCCACTTATTATTTAGGACCATGTTATTAAGCCTCCATGTGTTTGTGGGCTTTTTTGTTTTGTTTATGTAACTTATTTCTAGTTTCATACCTTTGTGATCAGAGAAGCTGGTTGGTACAATTTCAATGTTTTTGAATGTACTGAGGTTCTTCTAATTTAATTTAATATAATTTTATTTTATTTTTTATTAATGTATGATTGATATACACTCTTATGAAGGTTTCACATGAAAAAGCAATGTGGTTACTACATTTACCCATATTATCAACTCCCTATTCATACCCCAATTCAGTCACTGTCCATCAGTGTGGTAAGATGACAGAGATTCACTGTTTGCCTTCTCTGTGCTACACTGTTTTCCCTGTCATTCCCCACACCATGTGTACTAAACATAATACCCCACAATCCCCTTCTCCCACCTTCGCCAACTACCCTCCCTCACCCCTCCCCTTTGGTAACCACTGGTTCCTTCTTGGAGTCTCTGAGTCTGCTACTATTTTGTTCCTTCAGTTTTGCTTGTTATACTCCACAGATGAGGGAAATCATTTGGCACTTGTCTTTCTCCACCTGGCTTATATCACTGAGCATAATACCCTCCAGGTCCATCCATGTTGTTGCAAATGGCAGGATTTGTTTCCTTCTTATGGCTGAATAGTATTCCATTGTGTATATGTACCACTTCTTCTTTATCCATTAGTCTACTGATGGACACTTAGGTTGCTTCCATATATTGGCTCTAGTAAAAAGTGCGATAAACATAGGGGTGCATATGTCTTTTTGAATGTGAGAAGTTGTATTCTTTGGGTAAATTCCAAGGAGTGGGATTCCTGGGTCAAATGATATTTGTATTTTTAGTTTTTGAGGAACCTCCATATTGCTTTCCACAATGGTTGAACTAGCTTACCTTCCCACCAGCAGTGTAGGAGTGTTCCCCTTTCTCCACATCCTCACCAGCATTTGTTCTTAGTCTTTTGGATGGTGGCCATCCTTACTGCTGTGAGGTGATATCGCATTGTGGTTTTAATTTGTATTTCCCTGATGATTAGTGATGTGGAGCATCTTTTCATGTGTCTGTTGGCCAACTGGATTTCTTCTTTGGAAAATTGTCTCTTCATATCCTCTGCCTGTTTTTTAATCAGTTTATTTGCTTTTTTGGTGTAGAGGCATGTAAGTTCTTTATATGTTTTGGATGTTAACCCCTTGTCTGATATGTCATTTACAAATATATTCTCCCATATTGTAGGGTGCCTTTTTGTTCTGCTGATGGTGTGCTTTGCCATACAGAAACCTTTAGTTTGATGTAGTCCCATGAGTTCATTTTTGCTTTTGTTTCTCTTGCTTGAGAAGATGCATTCAGGAAGAAGTCGTTCATGCTTATATTCGGGAGATTTTTGCCTATGTCATCTTCTAAGAGTTTTATGGTTTCATGACTTACGTTCAGGTCCTTGATCCATTTCAAGTTTAGTTTTGTGTATGGGGCTAAAGAATAATCCAGTTTCATTCTCTTGCATGTAACTGTCCAGTTTTGCCAACACCAGCTGTTGAAGAGGCTGTCATTTCCCCATTGTATGGCCATGGATCCTTTATCATATATTAATTGCCCACATATGGTTGGGTTTATATCACGGCTCTCTAGTCTGTTCCATTGGTCTATGGGTCTGTTCTTGTGCCAGTACCAAGTTATCTTGTGTACTGTGGCTTTGTAGTAAAGCTTGAAGTTGGGGAGCATAATCCCCCCAGCTTTATTCTTCCTTCTCAGGATTGCTTTGGTTATTTGGGGTCTTTTGTGGTTCCATATGAATTTTAGAGTGATTTTCTCTAGTTCGTTGAAAAATGCTGTTGGTATTTTGATAGGAGTTGCATTGAATCTGTAGATTGCTTTAGGCAGGACGGCCATTTGGACAATATTAATTTTTCCTATCCATGAACACGGGATGTGTTTCCATTTATTGGTATCTTTAATTTCTCTCATGAGTGTCTTGTAGTTTTCAGAGTATAGGTCTTTCTCTTCCTTGGTTAGGTTTATTCCTAGGTATTTTATTCTTTTTGATGCAACTGTGAATGGAATTGTTTTCCTGATTTCTGTATCTGCTAGTTCATTGTTAGTGTATAGGAATGCCACTGATTTATGCATATTAATTTTGTATCCCGCCACTTTGCTGAATTCAGATATTGGATCTAGTAGTTTTGGAGTAGATTCTTTAGGGTTTTTTATGTATAATATCATGTCATCTGCAAACAGGGACAGTTTACCTTCTTCCCTGCCAATCTGGATGCCTTTTATTTCTTTGTGTTGTGTGATTGCCGCGGCTAGGACCTCCAGTACTGTGTTGAATAGAAGTGGAAGAGTGAGCATCCTTGTCTTGTTCCCAATCTTAAAGTAAAAGCTTTCAGCTTCTCACTGTTAAGTATAATGTTGGCTGTGGGTTTGTCATATATGGCCTTTATTATGTTGAGGTACTTGTCCTCTATACCCATTTTGTTGAGAGTTTTTAGCGTGAATGGATGTTGAATTTTGTCAAATGCTTTTTCAGCATCTATGGAGATGATCATGTGGTTTTGTCCTTCTTTTTGTTGATGTAGTGGATGATTTGATGGATTTTTGAATGTTGAATCATCCTTGCATCCTTGGAATTAATCCTACTTGATCATGATGGCTGATCCTTTTGATGTATTTTTGAATTCGGTTTGGTAATATTTTGTTGAGTATTTTTGCATCTATGCTCATCAGGGATATTGGTCTATAGTTTTCTTTTTTTCTGGTGTCTTTGCCCGATTTTTGTATTAGAGTGATGCTGGCCTCATAGAATGAATTTGGAAGTATTCCCTCTTCTTCTATTCCTTGGAAAACTACAAGGAGTGTGGGTATTAGGTCTCCACTAAATGTTTGATAAAATTCAGCAGTGAAGCCATCTGGTCCTGGCGTTTTGTTCTTACATAGGTTTTTGATTACCAGTTCAATTTCGTTGTTTGTAATTGGTCTGCTGAGATTTTCTGTTTCTTTCTGCATCAGCCTTGGAAGGTTATATTTTTCTAGAAAGTTGTCCATTTCTTCTAGGTCACCCAGTTTGTTGCCATATAATTTTTCTTAGTCTTCTCTCATAATTCTTTGTATTTCTGTGGTGTCTGTAGTGATTTTTCCTTTCTCATTTCTGATTCTGTTTATGTGTGTAGACTCTTTTTGTCTTGATAAGTCTGGCTAGGAGTTTATATATTTTGTTTATTTTCTCAAAGGACCAGCTCCTGCTTTCACTGATTCTTTCTATTGTTTTATTCTTCTCAATTTTATTTATTTCTGCTTTAATCTTTATTATGTCCCTCCTTCTACTGACTTTGGGCCTCATTTCCCTTCCTTTTATAGGTTCATTAATTGTGAGTTTAGACTGTTCTTTTGGGAATGTTCTTCTTTCTGGAGGTAGGCCTGTACTGCAATATATTTCCCTTTTAGCACAGACTTGGTGGCATCCCACAGATTTTGTGGTGTTGAATTATTGTTGTCATTTGTCTCCATATATTGCTTCATCTCTGTTTTTATTTGGTCATTGATCCATTGATTATTTAGGAGCATGTTATTAAGCCTCCATGTGTTTGTGGGCTTTTTTGTTTTGTTTGTGTAATTTATTTCTAGTGTCATACCTTTGTGATCTGAGAAGCTGGTTGGTACAATTTCTATCTTTTCGAATTTACTGATGTTCTTTTGGTGGCCTAATATATGATCAATTCTTGAAAATGTTCCATGTGCACTTGAGAAGAATGTGTGTCCTGTTGCTTTTGGATGGAGTGTTCTGTAGATGTCCGTTAGGTCCATCTGTTCTAATATGTTGTTCAGTGCCTTTGTCTCTACTTATTTTCTTTATGGTTGACCTGTCCTTTGGAGTGAGTCGTGTGTTGAAGTCTCCTAAAATGAATGCATTGCATTCTATTTCCCCCATTCGTTCTGTTAGTATTTGTTTTACATATGTAGGTTGTCCTGTGTTGGGTTCATAGATATTTATAATAGTTATATCCTCTTGTTGGGCTGACAGTGTTATCATTCTGTAATGTCCTTCTTTGTCTCTTTTGACTTTCTTTGTTTTGAAGTCTATTTTATCTGAAACGACTGCAACTCCTGCTTTTTTCTCACTATTAGTTGCATGAAGTATCTTTCTCCATCCTTTTACTTTCAGTTTGTGTATGTCCTTGAGTTTGAAGTGAGTCTCTTTGTAGGCTGCATATAGATGGGTCTTGTTTTTTTATGCATTCAGTAACTCTGTGTCTTTTAATTGGTGCATTCAGACCATTTACATTTAGGGTCGTTATCGATAGGTATGTACTTATTGCCATTGCAGGCTTTAGATTTATGGTACCAAAGGTTCAAGGGAAATTCCCTTACCGTCTAACAGTCTAATTTAACATACTTCGTATACCATTACGAACACAACCAAAAGCTTTTTTTTTCCTCCTTTTTCTTCCTGTGGTATGAATCATATTCTGAACTCTTTGTGTTCCCTTCCATAACATCTATTTAGCCTTAGGAATACTTCCATCTATAGGAGTCCCTCCAAAGTGCAGTGTAGAGGTGGTTTGTGGGAGGTAAATTGTCTCAGCTTTTTTTATCTGTAAATTGTTTAAGCCGTCCTTCAAATGAAATGATAACTTTGCCAGGTAAAGTGTTCTTTTTTCAAGGCCCTTCTGCTGCATTGCATTAAATATATCATGCCACTCCCTTCTGGCCTGTAAGCTCTCTGTTGATAAGTCTGATGATAGCTTGATGTGGTTTCTTTTGTATGTGATGTTTTTTTTCTTTCTCTAGGTGCTTTTAAGTCTGTCTTTATCTTTGATCTTTGCCAATTTAATTGTATGTCTTGATGTTGTCTTCCTTGGGTCCCTTGTGTTTGGAGATCTGTGCACCTCCATGGCTTGCGAGACTATCTCCTTCCCCAGATTGGGGAAGTTTTCAGCCATTACCTCCTCAGTGACATTTTCTATCCCTTTTTCTGTCTCTTCTTCATCTGTTGCCCCTACAATCCGAATATTGTTGCGTTTGGATTGGTCACACAGTTCTCTCAATATTCTTTCATTCTTAGAGATCCTTTTTTCTCCCTGTGCCTCAGCTTCTTTGTATTACTTTTCTCTAATTTCCATTCCAATTACCATCTCTTCTACTACATCTAATCTGCTTTTAAATCCCTCCATTGTATGTTTCATTTCAGATATGGAATTTCTTAATGATTGAATCTCTAACTTAAATTCATTCCTGAGTTCTTGAATATTCTTCTGTACCTCCATAAGCATGTTTTAATTTTTATTTTGAACTCTCTTTCAGGAAGACTCATGAGTTCGGTTTCATTTGGCCCTCTTTCTGGGGTTTGTGAGATTTGGTCGGAACCATGTTCTTTGTTCATTTCATATTTCTGTGTGGTGCCCACTAGTGTGCAGAAGCTCCAGTCTCTGGAGCTGCTCAGCCCCTAGAGTGAGGTTGGGGGTTGTAGGGGAGCAGAGCTGGTGGGGGGGGAGTAAAGATCTGTTTATTGATTCCCGTCTGCGGTGCCTGTCTCCAGTGTCAGAGCCAGTGGTTCAAGCACACATGTGTAAACCTCTGTGTTTTGTGTCTCTAGCTGTTGTAGGCAGGGCCTCCCTCTGGCTGGCCTAACATCTGTGCAGTGACTGTGGGTTTCGAGCAGGTGCCTGTAGGCCAGTAGGAAGGCTCAGCAGGCTGTGTGTCACAGTGGGGGATCTTGGAGCTGAGTCAGCATCCAGGGGGATGGATTATCTGAAGGTCTCCAAAGTTCCCAATCAGCCGGGCAGAGTGTGCCTAGACAACCTTGTCCAGCTCTCCCTTCTCCCACAGAGGAAGCTCCGTTCAAACCCCGCCCCTTCAGCAGCCCTCTCACTGCTAGGAAGCCTCTCAGAGCGCCTGCCTTTCCTCTGACACAGAGCAGCTGGGTGTGGATCCCCTCCTCCACAAATGGCCGGAATGTCAATTTCTCAAGCACTCCACCTGTCCAAGCTCCCCAACGTCAAGAGCACCACACACTGTAGGTTTCTGCTCACAAAGCAGATCTCCAGGGCTAGGTGTTCAGCAGGCCCAGTCCTCCACCCCCTCCCCCTCTCCATTTCTCTTCCTCCCGCCAGTTAGCTGGGGTGGGGAAGGACTTGATTCCCGCCAGATTAACGGTTTTGTACGTTACCCTGTTTCGTGAGGTCTGCTCTTTTCATGAGGTCTGTTTTCAGTCTGGTTCAGCCTTCTTTCCTGTTGCTGTTTTAAGGTCAGTTGTATTAATTAACTATATTTTTGTACTGTTTGTGGTTTTGGGAGCAGCTCTCCATCCCACCTCTCATGCCACCATCTTCACACGTCCTAATTTTCCATTTTTAAGTATAAAAATTTGCCTCACAACAATAAGTGCTTTGATAGTGGGTAATTTCTTAAACCATACACCATTAATCAACCTTCAGACTATTTTCAAACTTATGTAAGGTCTCAGTAAGTATTCTTGTATGTAAATATATAAGTCTTTCTATATGTGGACAGTTAGGATTATCTGTTGAGTGCAATGGATGGATGTTGAGTGGAAAGCACATCAGCTGCCTTCTGTATTACTTATATTCCAAAATGTGGGTATAAAATTGTTGTTTCTCCACATCCTCACCAGGAGTTTTCTTTGGTCTTTATCATCCTTTAAAAAACCAGTTCTAATGAATAAAAAATATGTGGTTGTCAAGAAGACAACACCAAGACATATAAAAATTAAATTGGCAAATATCAAGGACAAGGAGAGAGTGTTAAAAGCAGCCAGAGAGAGAAATAAGATCACATGCAAAGGAAAGCCAATCAGGCTATCATTAGACTTCTCAGCAGAAACCTTACAGGCCAGAAGGGAGTGGCAAGATATATTTAATGCAGTGAAACAGAATGTCCTGGAACCAAGAATACTGTATCCAGCAGGATTATCATTTAAATTTGAAGAAGGGATTAAACATTTTCTAGATAAGCAAAAGTTGAGGAAATTTATCCCCGACAAACTGTCTCTACAGTGTATTTAATGGGGACTTTTCTAGATGGAAGAGCTCCTAAGGCTAAATAGCTGTCACCAGAGAAAGTAAAACCACAGTAAAGGATGTAGACAATTTAATTACTAAGCAAAAGCAAAAGTAAATGAATTACCCACGAAGTCAGTCAAGGGATACACAGGGAGTACTGAATATGACGCCTAGAATAGTAAGAATGGAGCAGGAAGAAAAAGAAGGGAGGAAAAAAAAAGAACCTTTAGATTGTGTTTGAATAGCATAATAAGGGAGTTAGACTGTTAGATACGAAAGAAGCTGCCCTTGAACATTTGGTAAACACAAGTCCAAAGCCTGCAATGGCAATAAGTACATACCTATCAATAATCACCCTAAATGTAAATGGACTGAATGCATGAATCAAAAGGCATAGAGCTACAGAATGGATAAAAAACAAGACCCATCTATATGCTTCCTACAAGAGACTCACTTCAAAGCCAAAGACATACACAGACTGAAAGTAAAGGGATGGTAAAAGATATTTCATGCAAATAATAGGGAGAAAAAAATGCAGGAGTTGCAGTACTTGTATTGGATAAAAAAGATTTCAGAACAAAGAAAGTCACAAGAGACAAGAACATTACATAATGATAAAGGGGTCAGTCGAACAAGAGGATATAACCATTATAAATATCTGCACTCAATATAGGAGTAATTAAATGTGTGAAACAAATACTAACAGAATTAAAGGGGGAAAGAGAATGTAGTGCACTCATTTTAGGAGACTTCAACACACCATTAACTGCAAAGGACAGATCAACCAGACAGA
>JAVSCE010019512.1:0-62538 GCA_032199065.1 Smutsia gigantea
GGTGGTCAGTGTTAGGGGAATAGCCATTTCTCCCATGAAGGGCCTTCTGAGTAATAAATACCCTGGCCTCTCTCCTTACCCATCTCGGCCCATTTCACGTCAGGGGAGTGACCCATCAGGCTGGGGAGTCTGAGAGACGAACTCCAGCCAGCGGTCCAGTTCCTTCTGTTTATTCTTCCCCCACTCAGAGCCAGCATGATCTCAGGACATTTTGATTTTCATCTTCTAGACTTTTGGTGAATCTTTCAATTGTTTCTGAATTCAGGTGTGGGAAGGGGATGTTATTCGCCGATTTTCTAAAGCCCTAGAGCAGTGCTATTCAATGAGGGGTGGTTTTCTTTGCCCAGGTGACATTCGGCACAACTCCGGAGGGGAGGGGTGCTCCTGGGATACAGTGGTTAGAGGCCAGGGATACTAAAAACATCCTAAATACACAAGGCAACCCCTCACAACAAGAACTATCCAACCCACATTGTTAATATTGCCAAGGCTGATAAACCCTGACCTACAGTTTAGGGTGTTATGAGAAATTACAATGGAAGTGCCTGACTCAGCCTTGTAGGGGGAAGGTTGTAGAGCGGTTGTTTAAAGAAGGCTTCTGGAGGGACGTAATATCTGACTTGGGTTTTGAAGTATAAGGTGAGATTTCCATGCAGATGAAGAGTATAAAGTGAGGCATGTGGAAGGATATTCAGGCAGTGGGAACAGAGTGTGCAAAGGCATGGAGGGTGAGAGGCCACGGAGGATCTGGATGAGTATGTCTGGGGCAGGGGCCATAAATGGGGAGATTAGGCTGTGGAAGTGGGCAGGGCCAAGCAAGAAAGGTCTTGCATACCTTGCTATGGAGTATCTTTTTATAAATATAGAAGTGCATAAAATACACCCAGAAAAGTGTATAAGACACAAATGTATATAAATGTAGAGCTCAATGAATTATCAGTTATATAGTGTTTCTAGTTTTTGGCTACTATGAACAAAGCAGTACAAGCTTTTGTTAGTATATGTTTCTTGGAGTTCATTCTTATGAATTTTTGGGGGGTATAAGCTAGTAATGGAATGGCAGGGTCATGTGGTATGCATATGTTTAACTTTAGTTTATATTGCCCAATGATTTTCCAAAGTTATTGTAGGATCTATAGTCCTGTCAATAGTGTAAGAGAATTCCCTGGTTCTCCATCTTCACTGACAATTAATACTGGTAGTTTCTTAAAATTTAGCTCTTCTGGAGTTTGTGCAATGGTGGGCATTTTATTGTGTTTTTAAAAAATAGGGCTTATTGATACATGGAGATAGTAAAATTCACCACTTTAGGTCTACAGATCTATGAATTTTCACTAATGTATACATTTTGCAGTAAAAATTTATAATATTTCCATTACTCAACTCGTCTAATTCCATTGCCTATAGTCAACCCTCTTCAGTCATCCCCAGTACCCAGCAAATACTGATCTGTTTTCTGTTTTTCTGGTATATCCTTTTCTGGAATGCTATGTAAATGGAATCGTAAAGTATGTGGTCTTTTGAGTTTGGCTACTTTCACTTAGTCATTTCAAGAGCAAGACTGAAACTATAGGGAAAATCAAATGGAAACGCTATACATAGGAAACAATAACATAAATGAAGAATGCCTTTGATGGGCTCATTTCTCATCTCTCTCTTTCCTTTTCTGCTACGTTTCCTAAATAAGTGGTTGGCTAATACAGGACAGTAACACAAATAAGAATGTGATAGGTTTCTTGGTTGTTTGTTACTTAGAACACCATTGCCTTTTTTCTGAGTTCAAAGCAAGTTCTTATTCAAATAGGCAACATAGCCTCTCAGTGCCTTGTTTACCCAGTCATAGGTGTAACTTACTTACCTTGTATTCACTTTGAGTCTTGTCAAATTCCCATGCATAGTGCATCCACTGGCTTCTGTTCTCAGGTGGAATTGCCAATTTATGAAATAGTGGCCAAGCTTACTGTTGCACCATCTCTGCTCATGGGCATGCTCCATTGCCCATTGAACTTTACTTATAAAACATAAGTTCACAAACTAATCAAGAATTTCATTCCACGAATCGGTAAATGTGATAACAAAATGAAGGGTAAAAATCATATAATCATTTAAATAGATGCAGCAAAAGCAGTTGACAAAGTTCAACATCCATTTATAATAAAAACTCAACAAAGTGGGTATAAAGGGAATGTACCTCAACAAAATCAAGGCCGTATAAGATGAGCCCACAACTAAGATCATACTTAATGGTAAAAAGATGAAAGCTTTTCCTCTAAATTCAGGAATAAGACAAGGACATCTACTCTCATCACTTTTATTCAACATAGTATTGAAAATCCTTGCCAGAGCAATTAGGCAAGAAAAATAAATAAAAGGCATCCAAATTGGAAGGGAAAAGTGAAACTATCACTGTTTTCAGATGACATATACAGAAAACCCTAAACACTCCATCAGGAAACTGTTAAACTAATAAGTGAATTTAGTAAGTTGCAGGATGCAAAATAAACACACAAAAATCTGTTGTGTTTCTACATACCAATAATGAACTCTCAGAAAGATAAATTAAGAAATCAATCCCATTTGTAATTGCATCAAAAGAAAAAAATACCTAGGAATAAATTTAACCAAAGAAGTGAAGACCTGTATATTGAAAACTACTTGATAATAATGAAATAAATTGAAGAAGACACAAATAAGTGGAAAGATACTCTGTGCTCATATAATAGAAGAATTAATATTGTTAAAATAGTTTTACTACCCAAAGCAATCTACAAATTCAATGCAATCACTCTTAAAATCCAATGGCGTTTTTCACAGAAATATAACAAACAGTCTTCAGATTTGTTTGGTGTCATAAAAGATCTTGAATAGCCAAAGCAGTCTTGAGAAAGAAGAACAAAGCTAGAGGCCTCTTGATTTCAAACTATGTTACAAAGCTATAGTAATTAAAACAGAGTGATATTGGCATAAAAACAGACACATAGATTAATGGAACAGAATAGAGAGCCCAGAAATAAACCCATGCATATATGGTCAATTAATTTATGACAAAGGAACCAAGAATATATAACTGGGAAGAACAATCTCTTCAATAAATGGTGCTGTGAAAATTGGACAGCCACAGGCAGGAAAAATGAAACTGGACCACTATCTTATATCATACACAAAAATTAACTCAAAAACAATTAAAGACTTGAATATAAGACTGAAACCATACATTCCTAGAATGTATTCCTAGAAAACATCAGAGATGCTCCTTGACATAGGTCTTGGTAATGACTTTTTGAATCTGACACCAAAAGCAGCAGCAGCAAAAATAAGCAACTGGGACAACATCCCACTAAAAAGCTTCCTCACAACAAAGGAAACTATCCTTTCAGTAGGTTTACTGAACGGGAGAAAATATTTGCAAATCATATCTGACAAGAGGCTAGTATCCAAAATATATAAATAATTCATACAACTCAACAGCAAAAAACAAAACAACAATCTGATGAAAAAGTGAGAAGATCTGAACATTTTTCCAAAGAAGACATCCAGATGGGCAATGGGTCCATGAGAAGATGCTCTGCATCATTAACCATCAGAGACATGCAAACCAAACCTTGATGAGTTACCACCTCACACCAGTTAGAATGACTATCATCAAAAATGTTGGCAAGGATATGGAGAAAAGGGAACCCCTGTTCACTCTTTGTGGGAATGTAAATTGGAGCTGCCACTATGGAAGATGGTATGGTGGGTCCTCAAAAATTAGAAATAGAACTACCATATAATCCAGCAATTCTACTTCTGGATGTTTATCTGAAGTAAACGAACACAAATTCAAAAGATATAGACACCCCCATGTTCATTGCAACATTTTTTACAATAGACAAGATATGGCAGTAACTTACATGTCCATAGATGGATGAATAAAGAATTTGGGTTATATATATATATATATATGGTCATTATAACTTATGTAGCAAGAAAAATTAAATAAAAGGTTATATATATATTTATAGGATGGAATATTATTCAGCCACAAAAAAGAAATCTTACCAGTTGCCAGCTGTGACAACATGGGTGGACCTTGAGGGCATTATGCTAAGTGTATAAGTCAGGTATAAACAAATATTGTATGCTCTCATCTATGTGGAATATATATATTTATATATTTTTTTATATATAACTCATAGATGAAGAGAACAGATCAATAGTAGCCAAGAGAGAAACAGATGAATTATTTGGTTCTCGTTTTTATTTTAAATTAAAAAAAAATTTCATGATGTTGAAAGAACATCGAAACAAGCACGGGGCCCTTTTGAGTGCAAGGATTGTGCGGCTGCGTAGCTTCTATGCCCATGCAGCTGACCTGGCAGGCATGCTGCAGTCTTGAACCCCAAGTCCATTATCCAGATGGAGATTTAACTTTCTGATTTTAAGGTTTTTTTTTCATTCCCATTCAGTCATATACTCTAATTTCTTGGTTAACATTTTAGAAATTATTCAGTCATTTTCTGCTGTGATAGCTGAGAGCTATGCCATATAATTCCCTCCCTTTGGCTTCTACTTTCTACCAATATCATTACTTTTAGTTCCTCTTTTGCTTATTTTGGAACTTTGTATAACATGTACCTTTATTTCTTGCTACATAAATTACAATAACTACCTTGGTTCCTCCATTTTGCAAGTTGAGGATATCTGGATCCGTTTCCTTCATCTATTTTCTCCCTTTTGACATTCAACGTTTTTCATGTGTTTCTTTTCCTTACTATATTTGTTAGGGTAGTACTAGATGCTGAAACAAACATGTCTCAAACACATAAAAATTTATTTACTGCTTACAAACAGCACTGGGAGATGAATAGGCTGGCAGTTTATTCATTGGTTTAGTCTGATGGAAGCTTTTTGAATTAAACACTGTGGTTTCCATGGTAACAATCTGCTTTTCACCAGCTGGAAAGAATAAAAAGCGTGACCAGAGTACATGGGAGATGGTTATGGACGAGGCCCAGAAGTGGTGCATATCACCTCACTCACATTCCATTGGCTAGAACTCAGTCATATGGACATATTTTACTGCAAGGGAGTTAGGAAATGTATTCTACTGTGGTGCCCAGAAGATGAGGAAAATAAAACAATTAATTTTGGTTAATAACTAGCAGTCTTATTACTTATATAATATCAAGTTTGTAGTCTGTATATTCTCTTCAGTGGTTTATTTACAGGTTGATTCTAAGAGCTGGAAATCAATGTCCAGTGTTTACATGAACACAACAGTATGGTCAGGATTCTGATCCAGGACAAAAATCTATTCTGGCTAGTCTGAGTGGGAAGGATTTATTCAAATGGATTTCAACACGCTCAGAAGGGCTGAAGAAACAGATTTTAGGTGAAAGTTCAGGACCCAGTTCAGAAATTATCTCCAAGAGATCTGTGACTCTTCCAAGAGGTCTGTGAGCTGCCATTTCTGGAACCCCCCTGGTCAATTCCTGTTCCTGGGAACAGAAAGCTGCCTTGATGAGGAAGCCACCACTACCACTGCTCTAGAACCATGCAGAGCTGCTCTGAACTGACCAGCCGAAAAGACTGCCCTAAGTCCTGTTCCAGCGCCCTTGAAGCTTATGGCTGGACACGTGGACTTCTGTTACTGCTTCCTCAGAAAAACCAGCACCTTCACTGCTGTGAATGCACCCGCCGGAAACCCCCCACCTCCCGACGTTTGCTCTCAAAAATCTTGATTGCATCAGACTGACAGAATATGAATCACACCTAAGGCTCTAGCTGCAAGGGAATCTGGGAAATGTGGCTCCCAGTTTTTGAGCTCTGGCATAAAGAAAAGCTTGCTATGTGGGGTGCAATGGAGACGGAGCACCAACCTATCCTTTCTATCCAACTCTATCCCCTTTGACTAGTCATAATCTGTTACCTATGCTTAAATCCACAAACAACCTTGATAGCAACAATGTTCTTGCTTTTAACATAAAACAATCATCTCTTATAAAAGCCATAATATATCCACTATCTCTCTCGAAGCTGATGAGACCCTTGAAGTCCCATTAGCTATTTCTGTCATCACTTGGTGGTAAGCCCTCTCCCTCTTGTTTAGTTACAATGCCATCTTAATATTCTGTAGCCCAGGGACTAAATTATAAAATTAACCACTAAAACCTATTCTATAAAAAATGGTAGGGTACAACATGGTGACTATAGTTAATGAAGTTGCCCAGAGAGAGTATCTTAAAAGTTCTCATCAAAAGAAAAAAAATTGTAATTATGCATGGTGGGATAATTTTGTCATTATGTATGGTTAGCTAGAGTTGTGATCATTTCATATTCACAAATATTGAATCGTCATGTTGCACACCTGAAGCTAATGTTATATGTCGATTATACTGCAGTTTTAAAAGAGGAATGAACCACCACCACCCTCAACAAAATGGTAAGGAGAAAGAGAAAGGAAAATAATAGAAAATTGGATTTTTTTTCTTCAAATAACAAACAAGTAAGAGAATGTAGGAGGCTGTTTAGTCCTTTTTTCTGCAACTGGTCATGGGGTGGTGGTTGTCACGTGGGTATTTCCCTGGGGAACTAACCCCAAACTTTCTTGATGGTCTTGTCCCTATGAGGCGGCCATAGCGTTTCATTCATTTTGCCACTGAACATGACCGCATTTGGAAATGCTTCAGAAGATCCCTTGGGTTTTTGACATAGTTTCTCTGCTGCCACATAGGGTATAGCAACCTTATTCCCCCTCTACCTTATTCCTTATGCTCTGCTTATTGATCTAACAGCATAAAAAGACCCAAATAGCTAGGAAACAAGTTCCTAGTTTTGTGTTAGTGAGTCCACTTTTGGTCTCCTAGGGGAAGAATTCCTCCCGTGGGCACTTAGATCCCTATGTCGGCTGAGCCCAAGGCATGGGCAAAAATGTCTGTAAAGGATTGTTAGGGCTAAGAGCGAGAGGCACCTCTCCTATGTCCATCCCTTCCATCTTGGGGACACTCATTTCTGGCTATGAGAGCACCAGCGCCACCCCTTTGTCCCCAGTTCGGGGCGTGTACTGCATTCTGCAAACGACACCCGCTCTCAGGGGGTGTGGACACCAACTTGAAGCTGTAATGAAACTTTCGTTTTTTAACACTTATCACTCAGTAAGAGACTGTATGTTTTCTGCCCTGTTCTTAGAAGTGGCCATTTCTGCAAGGAGCCCTGCTTTCGTTTAGTACAGAGTGGTATTTAGAAACCAAGGTATGCGCTCATTGTGATTGGGGTGTTGCCGTTCCTGAGCCTTCTCAGGGGAGGTAGGGAATGTATGTATTTATATTAAAGAATTAACAAGGAGGCCATGAGACTTCAGGGGCGCTAATGCCTGGGTAGCATATATAAACAAACCAAACCCTAAGCCAGAGTCCTTGTGCTCAAATCCCAGAAAGTGAAACGTAAGAACAACCAATCACAAACAGCCGACTAGGCTTTCCCCCAATAAGGTGATTACGCAATCAAATATTTCCTTGCTTTGGTTTGGTGTTTCCTCTATAAAAATCTCCCCCCATCCCCCGCAGGTGGAGCGCTCCTCAGAACTTTCAGTTTGGCGCTGCCCGATTCAAACTGATGTGTGCTCAAATGAAATCTTGAAAAATGTAATGTTCCTTAGTTTATCCTTTAACAATATCCAACCAAACACACACACACACACACACACACACACACACACACACACACACACACACACATTCAAACATACCTGTAGTCAAACACAGACCTTGACATCTATATTTATTTTTTATGTCTTTATATCTGAAAGCTGAGTTCACAATATTTCTAAATCTGCAGGGTTTATTTTTGTTGTCTTTCTTGCCCTTTTTCCTACTCCATCTCCATAGGGAGGAACTTAGCTCCCATTATCCTTAGTATATTCCCTGTTTATTCCATCTCTCTCTGTGAGACCAATCCCTCTCCCTCTGGCCTGCCAACTCCACCTCTTCTTCCCAGAGACCCTCCTCACCTTGCATGGGATGTATTTATACTAAAAATTATTCACCGTTCGTCTGAAATTTCAATTTACTTGAGCATCCTGGATTTTATCTGCTAAAGCCTGAAGAGCCATCCCAACTTTAGTGCTCCGCGGGGTCAGCAAGGCCTCTAGGCGGGTGTGCCAAAGCCCAGCAGAGCTTGACTCCTTCTCCAGCACAGGTGCTGGGCCCTAGAACGCTTCCCGGTACACTTCCGGTTTATCTCCACTTCAGAGCCAGCTTCCGGGGGGAACCTGACCTGCAACACCAAGTCTCTGCTTTATTCTTTCTCTGTTCCTCAGACTCCTGACCCATGCTGGTGGACGTCTAGCTCCCAGAGCGGCCTCCACCCTGGCCGCCCCTGCCTGGGTTTATTTTTGAAGGAGGATCAAGTAAGAGCTTATGGTGCCGGCCCGTAGGTCTTGCTATGCCCCAGATGCCCGCCAGGGGGCAGTCTTTACCTACATGTGGGCAGAACTGGCGGCCCAGGAGGGTGAGGGATGGGCTCTAGGAGAGGGTGATGGGTGTGTACGTGCGAGAGGACACGTGCGGGGCCTGCGCGTGTGCCCAGGGGTGTCCTCGAGTGCCTGGTGCTGAGCAAGTCGCTGCTGTCATGCGGACCTCAGTTTCTCACCTGCCCAATGAAGGGGGCTTTCCATTCTGACAGTCTGTGTTCCTTGGTCCCTTAACAGGTTTGGGTCATCTTTTTAGAAATTTCTGGGCTCATTTCAAAGAAATGAGGATTCCAGGGCGTTGATTGGAGGCGGGGGCTAGGGTGGGGAGGTGGGAAAGAGGAACGGAGAGGTTTTGTCTTCTCCCCAAAACAGTCCTTGAACTGATTAAACCAGAATCTGTATTTTCATTTTCATAAGAGTTTTATTTCAAAATAACGTGAGCCTGTAGTCCTCTGCAAAGACGCCAGTCAGTGAGATAACGCCTCTCTGCTCATTTTCAGCAGTCTGCTCCCACCACTAATTCTCAGACCTCTTAGGAGTTTTCAACTCTCGCCCAGGAGAGAAAAATGAAGTGCCGAGGGGCTCAGGCGTGAAGGGCAGCCTTCCTGATCCTTGCTGGGCCTTTAGCTGCTCAGTCGGAGTCTTATCTGTAAAGTGGGAGCGATAATAGCAGCGTGAGGCATGGCATTTGGAGGCGGTGGAGTGTTCTAGTCTCAGCTTTGTCGTTCTATGGCTCTGCCACCTTGACCCTTCTCACGGTCAAGGGGGACCTTTGCTTCCTCCTCATGGACAGGGAGTAGCGGCTGCAGGGAGTGGAGGGGATGTTTGTGAGGCCGCTTGGTACCTAAATACATTCTCAGTTCCTTTCCTAGACCAGTTCTGCTTCCCAGTCCAAACCTACTCTGCCCTGTCACCTTGGCCTCCATTAAGGTCACAGTGGTAAGTCAACTGGTCCCATGTGGCCGATCTTTCCAGGACATCTGTGCTTCGGGCACAGTGAACATGCAGGCGATCAGGAAGGCTCTGGGGAGACTGCCTGGTTTCCTGGGGGGCTTTTTGTTCCTTATGAAACACCATTATGAGCGGCTTGCTGCTCCCGTGCCTATAGCAGGGAGACATGTTTCCTTGGAAGTCACCTCTTTGGAGAGGGTACCATGTCGCCACCTCTGTGAAAAAGGGGCATTCATTTTCTGATTTTCCACTCTGTCCATACATTTCTCCACCCAACTCCCAGCTCCCAGGTTGGTCCTGTGGGAGCCTTGGCCCCAGGGGGCTGGGCTGCAGGGTGAGGCAGGAATGGCTTGTAGATGCCAGCCTTTCTGGTCTTTCTTCCTCCTTTCTTTTCTTTTTTGGAAGTCTGTGTTCTTTGAGAGGTAGGCTCTTATAAGGGACGAGTCCCCGAGGCCCAGCGCCCTCTTGTCCATGAGGGGAAGGCCTCCCAGGTTGGCAGGCCCTCTGACTGGACTGCCTGGTGCGTCTGGGACCAGGCTTCTCTGGTGCTGGCTGGCTAGGACGCACAGAGCACCCGGCTCCTGGGGACAGGTGGCCTTGCTTGGACTGGTGTCTCAGCAGTAACCAGTGGCCACATGTGCGACCCTTCCCGTGGTGTTAGTGAGAGAGGTTGGGCAGGTGTCTCATTAATGACTAAGATTGAATGTCCTGTCTGTAGGGAAACGGAGGTTCAGAGACAGATTTAACTTGATTCAAAGACATTTTAAAAAATGACATTTCTCACACACTTGAAATTGGGGAGATGATTTATAGTTGCAATTTCTGAATTTCCCATAGCTCGCACATAGAACCTGGTCTACAGCAGCTGCTTGCTAAGCCTTTCTCCTTGTCTACGTGTCTACCTATCAAAGTCTCCCCATTGTTCATGGCCTAACACAATGGACATGGCTAGGAGATTCCAGGGCCTGGAATCTAGATTTCAGGAACCTTGAGATCAGGATCCTCACTCCAGCATCGGACACCTTGGTCTTCTTGGGAAAGATTTGCTGGAATTAAAGTGACAATAATAACCACCATTTATTGGGTGCTTGCAGTTTGCTGGGAAGGTTTTTAAGCCCTTTGTGTCAATTAGGTCGTTAGTTCACGCAGCAGCCAGTACCTTATTGTCTTCGTTTCACAGATGAGGAGGCAAAGGTGTGGGGAGACGAATCCATCCAAACTAACGGTGCTAGCAAGTGCCCGGGCCAGGATCCTGACCCAGGTGGTCGGGTCCTAGAGCCCCTCACTTGAAGCACCTAGAGCAGGAAGCCGTTGACTGAGCAAATACCTAAGCCCAGAAATAACCACCTAGTCAACTCAGAGAATGGCAAGGTGGGATGAGGGTATTTCCTGTCTTGCACACTTCTCTTCATGACCTTTTCCTTCCTTGCTCCCCTTACAGCCCACCCAGCCTGTGGGGAAAGAGAGAGTCACCTCTCCTTCTCTGCAGGGTCCTTTGGGGGCTTCTGGCCCTAACTCTGGGCTGGGAGGCAGGCTCCCTGGTGCCTTTTCTACCAAGGATGGACAGAGACATACTCTTTCTTTTTCTTTCTCCAGTGCCATTTTGTTAGAGCAGAAAATCCTTGAGGAGTGAAGTCATATTTTCCATGCCCCCAAAAGCTCCAGAGAGCTGATGAATATTATTGTAACCAGAGGAGGGTGGGGACAAAGGAAGCTTATAATTTTGTAAACAGAGGCTTGTGAGAGGGCTGCCTGTGATGGCTTTCCAGTGGGTGGGAGAGGGGGAGAGTTAGAATTTGGGAAAACCTGCAGCTGGGGAATTGCAGGACTGGTGAGCATTGAGGTCTGGTATCCAGGCAGAGACCCCCTCCCTGGGCGCTGGGTTGGGGGAGGGGGTGTTTCTGAATCCCTCCTGCCTCCTCTAGGCACCGCTCCCGGCACCCCCTGGTGGTTTCTGCCAACCCCAAGATGGCTTGCTGAAGCGACAGGATCACTGGGGCTTTTTGCTCAGAGATTAGCTAGTGAGCCTTGGCTGTTTTGCCTCAGTCTGCTCGTCTGCACAGGGGGTGGTGAAGGGCCTGCCCCGGAGTCTCCCTTCCACGTGCTGATAGGATCACACTTCTCTCTCCCCTGAGGGATGTTTCTGCCATTCCTCACTCTTTGGGCCAGACCACAAAGGCCGCTGTGTCTGCTGACACTATTGTCATTTTTCTGGGGGTTTTAGCGGGCTCCCCTGTCTTGAATCAGAAAGACGACGAGAGCTGATATTGAGTGCTGTGTGCTCTGTGACTTCCCAGGTATCTTATTAATGAGCACAAAAAACTTACAAGGTAGTTTGTACAAATACACTCATTCCCTTCGATGAACTTTTTCTCCAACCACTCACGTGCCCGCCCCTTCCAGCCTCTGGTCCCTGATGCTGGAGCCCAGTCCAGCTGCCACGGACCCCTATGCTCAGGAGCCAGCAGATGGGAGGCCCTGATGGTAGGTGGGTTTTCCTTCCCCATCCTTGAATTCCCACCCCCACCCCTGTCCAGGGCATTTGTCTTCAAAGGGATTTTCTTGGTCTTCTCTCCGTATCTGTGCAGCCTTAGTGAGAGCCCTTGGCGAGCAAGAGGGAGCAGCTGTCACCTGCTGGGACCTAATTTGAGAGGTGCTGAAATGGGCCACCTGTCCCCAAACTTCCCTCCTTGCAGCCTGTCACAGAGGCTGACCAGAAGGATGAGGTGAGGGGACGTTTTGAGTCTGGAGAGTGGCAACAGCCCAACCAACTGAAGCCTCAGGTCTCCATTTCTGGGAAAAGAGAGGCGACCCTGAGTGGCAGTGTGTCAGCCACATTCGTCCCACTTCAGGATCCCACCACCAGGGAGCCTAAGGGCTGTGGAGTGGAGGCTAGGAGTTCCCACTCTGGAGCCATACTGCCTGGCTCTAAATCCTAGCCCTGCCACTTAATATCTGGAAAATCTGTGCCTCAGTTTACTTCTCTGTAAAATGGGGTCAATGGTAGTACCTTCCCCAAAGGGTTTGAGATAAAGCATTGAGAACAGAGCCTATGTGTGGAGCTGACACAGAATATCACGTGAAGCCGGACTGCTTTGCACCCCCTCTCTGCAGGCTCTCCAGAGCCTTCCATATGCTCAGGGAAACCGGGAAGCTCCCAGAGGGTACCTATGCAGGTACCATTTCCCAGGATTATTTGTCCACAGAAATCTCTTCCTGTGGATTATCTAATGAGATTAGACTTCCTCTGATCCTATTCTGGGAAATATTGCTAATCTAAAGCCCTCATTTGAACAGTCCAAAGAGCAGTGGAGGCCCCTTCCCCAGTCCCAGGGGCCTGGTGGGGTTCACCTTCAGGGGCACCTGCTCTAGCTGGGGGAGCAGGCCAAACCTGGCCCCGGCGTTGTGCTGAGAGCATTCTGTTGTGCTCCAAGGAGCCTCGGCGGCCAGCGTGTCTCTGGTGCGTCTTGAAAGGCCTGTGAGGCATGGCGGGTGGTGCTGCGTCTGCACCAGTACTCAGAGGTGGGCTGCTGGCAGCCAGGGGAAGTGGGTATTATGGGGAGGGCTAGCCAGTGCTGGCCATGGAGGAGCTTAGCTGCTCGGTCTTACTCCCAGGGCCCGGATGCTAGGGAAGGGGCAGCAAGGTGAGGTGGCACATGTCCGAGATTGGGGTTCTCTGGGGCTCATGGGTCCAGAGAGTCTCATTAATTAGCTGTGTAACATTTTCTGTAAATGAAAGCTAAAATGAAGCCCCACTAGATGAAGAAACAGGAAGAAAATAAAGCACTCTGGTTGAAACGTGTGTGAGAAGGCCTGGAGAAGACTCACCCCATTCCACCCTCCCTGTTACAACAAGGGAGGTCATTGGGAGCCATGTCCCCAGACCCTTTCCACCTGCCTGTGGCTCCTATTCTGGGAGAGGCCCCTGGGGCCTGTCTGCTGGGCTTGGGTGCTGCCGAGGCTTAAGACTTACACTATGCAGGCAAAAACAAAGGGGCAGTTGGGCCCTCTGTCCTCCTGAGCTAGTCTTCCTCCCTCCTGGTGTTTCTGCAGTAGAACCTTCTCCGTTGGGGGAGCAATGGCAGGACTCAGTCACACACCATCCTGGCCCCTGTCTGGAACCTGAAAGCTGGAATCCCTACCTCCTCAGTCGGGATGGTGACCTCTTTGACCTTGATCTCCAGGAAAGATGCTGCTGCTCACTAGCTCCTCTTAAATCCCTCTCTGCCTCCTTGCGAAGTGCGCCCAGTGGCCTAGCCACTATCGTTTCATTTGTGACTTTTGAATATCATTACCTACTGCCCTGGCAGCTTCCCCTGGGAGTTTTATTGGATTCCCAAGGTCAGTGGGATCATCACAATTTTACTGGCTGCTTTCTCCTGTTAGTACAGCTGGTCTCCCAAAGTTTCTGTTTCTGCATTTCCCTGGGTTATAGCTCAGAACGGACGCATGTTCTTTCTGTTCATAGCTCTTCCCTCCTGGTAAGGAGGAAGTGGCAAGGGAAGATGTGATCCTCATCCACAGGGGCCAAGTTTGCCAGCCCAGCATCAGAAGCCCACTTAAATTTCTGTAGCTCCTCTTTGCCTTGACCCAACTTGTTCAGTTGTAGGGGAGTTCTGTGGCTGACCGGGAGAGGTGCCCTTCTCTGCCTAGCCTGTCCTTTCCATTCACGTGGGGTCTCAGCCCCCTGCAGAGGGTGACTAGATGCTAGTGATAGTCTAAACTAGGTCAGGAGGGCACTGGACGTAGTGCAGGGGACTAAGAAAGCCCAGAATCCATTGAGGCTGACCCCAGCTGTCCACTCACCTGGGGGCAGGCATCTGGCTGCTTGCTTGGCCTGTGAGGGTAGACGACTCTCCTTTTGAGTGTATGTGAGAGGGAAAGAGGGGGAAATGGCAATTCCTTATTGCCCACAACAGGGCCATATGACTCTGAGGGGTCAGGCCGTACCGCACAGGTCCCTGTGTGGAAGGGAAGAGCCCATGGAACACAGCGTCATGGTGAGTGGTATTGCAGGGCCCAACCCTTGTCATAACCTCAGAGCCTCAGTAGTCCTTCAGCTGCTCTGGGAGTCAGGCCCCACAGAGGGTACCTTGGCCCAGGTTGGTTATGCACCAAGCTCAGATGGGAACCACAGAGAGCGCTTGTCGGTCTGCTCCTGTGGAGAGGGCCAGGCATTTGTCCTGTGGAGGCTGAAGGCTGCGGGACATACACAGTCCTGTTTCCGCCCTGTGTGTCCTCCCCAGAGGGTATGCCAGTGGCTTGTGGAGACTGTGGGCTCTCACTGGAAAGCCAGGGGCTGGGTCCAGGAAAGTTGATTCTCTTTTCCTGAGATGCTTGCACAGGCCCCAGTCCAAGCTCTGCTGAGGCCTGGCGGTGGCCTGGGAAATGCTCAGCTCCCCGGTCATTGTGGACTCCAGCAGCACCCTCTGGGGGGGGAGAAAATCTCTGTGCAGAGCTGTGTCAGCGAGCCATGCTGATAAGACAAAACAAAAGGGGATGGACAGACCTTGCTGGGGTAAAAGTGAATCTGACCCAGGAAGAGGAGGAGGGGGCGCTAAGGGGAATGGAAAACAATGGAGACACTGGAAAAGCCCAGGGGGCACAGTTGTCCCTCCCTGGAGGGGAGACCTTGGAGAGCAACAACTAGACAGAAGCTGAGCGAGAAAGGAGACGATAATGCAAGAGATGCTCTGGGACTCCGGACGGCAGCGCTAGAAAGGCTGACCCCATTTTGGAAGTGGAGAAGCCTTAGGACTGGACAGAGGGCACTCTGTTTGGGCTTCTGCTCCACCCCTGCTGGTTTTTACTGGAATGCAGACCCCAGTGGGCAGGTGTTCCCATCTGTTTTGTTCATTGCTTTAACCCCAATGCATACCATAGAGGCAAGCACAGATTAGGTTCTCAAAAAAATAAGTTTGTTGAGTGAATTTGAGCATAGGGATATAAAGAAAGGAATATTATATCTTAGGGAAAGAGCTAAAAGTCTCTTCCCAATCTTCTCTGGGTCCCAGAAATGCTTGTGAGAGGTATTTTGGGAGAATATTTTGGGCCAGCCTGATGTGCCTTAGCGAACAAGCTGAGGGAAGCATCTAACTGGGGAAGAAAGCAGAGAAAAGAACTAAAGGTCGCCTGGGTGGGGGATAATCTAGGCTGGAAAACAAGCGATGGAAGGTCACGCTTCAGGTGAGTGGATAGAGAACCAGGGTAGGGAGTCAGGTATGACACCATGTGGGCTCAGCCCACCTCTTGGGGCTCTGGAGCAGGTGACCTTCAGAGGTTCAGGTGGTCTGGTGATGTCTGCCAGCCAGCAGGGACCCAGAGCGAGAGCAGGAATGGGTTGTTCCGGGTTGTTGGGGCTGGCCTCAATGCAGGATGCCAAGACAGGGGCTCAGGGTGGGCCCTAAGCAGGAGGGAGGCCGGCAAGCAGACCTGGTCGTGCGACTCAGGGCTGATGACTCCCAGGGCATAGGAAGCTGTGTCCCCAAGGGAGGGGCTGAAACTCCTGTTTCTTGGCTTCCTATTAGGATTTATTCTAGAACTTGGGACAGGGTGAGTTGGGGTGGGGGTCATATGACTCGTGTTGGGAATAAAAGAGCCCCAGATGTTTAGGAGCCAGATAAGATCCTAACTTTGGGTACACCAGCAGCCAGCCTGGGGTGGAAAGACCCAAAATAAAGAAGTTAGCTGTGTGGATAAGAAAGGACAAAGAGAGCAATTGTGGAGGTCATGGGCAAAACTGAGGGTCTTTGTGCAATGTGAGAAGTGGCCTCTCTTCTCATTTTGAGCCAGACTTGGATTTCTGTGCTCAGCCTGGAACCAGGACTCAGTCTCTGCAGGGAGCAGCAGTCCTTTCTATGTGACAGAGTATCGCTAATATCAGAGAATGGCTGGGGAGAGAGACAGAAGAGGTCATCTGGGTATGATGACAGGTGGTGAATATGAGTGCTCGCGGTAGGAGTGACTGAGCATGGCGGAGAAGCAGGCAGGGCTAAGAGCATATTTTCAGTGCGTACAATAGAGGCATTAAAAAATGTCTTTCCCAGGCCACAAGAAGTTGTGCACAGCTGACTGGAGACCTAGGTGACTGTCTCTTCCTGCTGCCCTATGCTGTCTCTCCAAGTACCTGGGTAGAAGAATCAGGAAGATAAAGAAACCCTGAGAGGGGAAGGAAACTAAATGGAGTAATGTGTTTTCTGACCCCAATTTCAGGGAGGGCAGTTGAGGAGAAGGCCAGGGATTTGGACTGCCAGCAACTCTCACCTCGAGGAAGCCAGGCAAACATGAGCCTTTCCCAGGCATCCGAGGAAGCCATGGAGGAATCCCATCCATCACTTTCTCAGAGGTGTGGAGAGCCCTAGCCAGCCCCAGAGGGAGGCAGGAAGCCCCCTTCTGGTGTCCTCGGAGGGGTCCAGTATCTGTTTACACTTAATGGGCTGCTGGGTGTGAGGGGTGGTCCAGCTAAGTCCTCGATGTGATGAGTTGGCACCCTCAGGTTCGGCAAGGAAGGCCAGGGCAGGCTGTGGAGGGCGACCCTTTCCTGCCGGCCAGCCCCTGGGTCTTGGAACCCTTGCTGCAAGTACCTGAGAGAACAGTTCTATAAACACCGAAAACCAACCTTATGCCAGGGTTAAGCAGGAGAGGGAGGGATGGATCAAGTAATCACAGACTAGGATGTGTGTTCTAAGGAAGTTCAGAGGTCAGGGAGGGTTTCTTAGAAAATGGCACTTGAGTTGAGACTGGAAAAGTGATCAGATTCTGTCTAGGTGAGGAAAAGTGGTGTGAGCGAGGTTGTGTTTTCCTGCTGGGAGAACAGCATGGGCAAAGGGCCTGTGGTGGGCAGAAACCTTAAAAAGCAGAGGTAGGAGAACTTGCCTGAGACGAGGCCAGAGCTGCAGGCAGGAGTGAGGCTTATCTTCATCCTGGGAGCAGGGACACTTCCCAAGGTTTCTAAGTAGTGGTGTTGGAGGGTGGGTGTTGAATGCCATCCGATGTGTGCTTTGCGAAGCTCCTCTTGGTTGACCTGTGGAGGTCACATTTGAGAACAAAGTGTATTTAAGGAGATCAAATAGGGGGCTATGGAAACCACCCAGGAGAGAGGTGATGATAGCTTAGACCATGCCTTCAGATGGCTGCAGCCCCAGCTGGTATCTTGGCTGCCACTTGATGACAGGCCTTGAGCCAGAACCACCCAGCTTTGCTGCGCCTGGGTTCCTGACTTGGAAACTGTGTGAGATAATAAACGTTTGTTGTTTATAAGCCACTAAGTTTGGAGGTAATTTATTATGCAGCAGTAGATAATTAATAAAGACAGCCAAGGGTAGGTGTTGGGTGGGCATTTGATGTGGCTTGAAGTTGAAATTTGGGAGTTGACAGTATTTTGATGGAGGTTGAGCATTTAGGAAGACATAGAAGAGAGAAGAGGCTCAGCTTAGGCTTCCAGAAGTTCTGTCCCTGAAAGTGGTTTTCAATTTGTGTTAGGCCTTGTTTTTGGTCCAGTGGAAGGGCCTCAGGGTTGGATGGAAGTTTGATGAACAGTGAGCCTGGCCAGACTCCTGGTCTGATTCACCTGATAAGGCCCTGCTTTCTCTGTTTTTAGGTTGGAGTTTAGAGTAAGATTCATTTTGGGGGAAAGGTAGGATCTGACTTTAAAATATTGTAAGCTACTCACCTGGTGCAGGCTCTATTTTTATAGATGAGGAAACAGGCTCAGGCTGGTGAAGTGACTTGCCCAAGGGCAGATGGCCTTGGGCACAGGTCTCTAGACCCCAGTCTAGTGTTCTAGGTCTCCCAGCCTCCAGTACCTTCCGGGGGCCTTGGGGAAGGGATGTGGGTGGTATGCAGAGGATGAGATAGGTCCCTGCCCTCGGCATTCTATGCATTCCCCTAACCAGGCACCACTGGAGACAATGATACCCCCCCTCTGGGAAGGTGCAGGAGTCATGCGCTCATTCCTGGTTCTGCTAGGCACGTGACTCATGCTAGGTCTGAGCCTCCTATGGAAAGTGGGGATGAGGATTCATCCCTCCTCACGGGGTAGCTGTGAGGGCCAAGCGAGGTAGGAGAGACCAGAGGGCTTATGGCCAGTGAAGTACTGTACACGTGGGGCAGGAAGGTCATTGCTGGCTGGGGGACACAAACTCTCCGCTGTCCCCAGGCAGAAGGGGGCCCTGGAGACCCGAAAACCTCTACATTGTATGAATCTTCTGCTAGAACAAATCCAAGCCAGCTGCTCAGAATGCTGGAGCTGCCAAACTTTCAATAACCTGGGTCCCCTGCCAGTCAGGATGTTTCTCGGGTCTGATTTGCAGTGCGAATGGACTCTTAGCTGTCCAGCTTCTCTGAGCTCTCAAGTACCCATCCTCCAGGCCCTCAACTCCATGCCCCTGATTCTGCAAATCTTGCCCCCTAATTATGTTCCTTGCCTAATTTGGAAGAGTATGGAAGGGATGCTAGCAATCAGAGAGTGTACTCACTGTCTTACAGGGGAGACTGAGTGAGGCCCAGGGAAGTGGCGATCTGTCCACCATCACACTGTCCTCTAAACACTCATTTCTTCATCCATAGTTTTGCTGGAATGACCCTTTTGATTGGCAATATCCCAAGGAGAGGTCCTTCCTTGGCCTCCGGGCCCCCAGCATGTCCTCCCTGAGCGTCCAGTCTATGACAGTGTGACCCTGCTTTCACCTCGGTCCTACCAGCACCACCATTGGCTGGCTGAGCTGCATAATTCGCTTGGCCCTCAAACCCAGCCTGAAGCTTATGGCCTGTGGTTCCACCATCTCCCCCTCTAGCTGGCAAGTGCCCTTCCACATGTGGGATGGGACTCATCAGTCCCCGGAGGGTGGGCACGGCACTCTTAGAAGAGGAGCAGCAGGCCCGTGGGTCTGGGTGCCTCAGCCCCATGCCTGGCTCTCCCGCACCCCGAGTCCCTCCCCATCTCTCCAGCCCCTTCAAGCCTCCAGCCTGTTTCTGAGGTTTGGAACTAGCAGAGAGTTTCCCCCCACCCTATATTTTCTTCTCCCACTTCTCTATGCTTGAAATTATTTGTAACTAAAAAGCCATTTGGGGGTGTTGTGTTTATTTTTTCCTAGTTCCACGGGAAATTACTCAGAATATATAAGTATGTGTTTTCCTTAGAAAATAGATTCCTTTACATTTTGGCTTTGTGGTTCCCAAGGCAAGTGGGGCCTTCAGAAACCTAGGCTGCCAAGAGGGCTCCCTGCGCAAGAGTCCTCATGGCCTCAGAATTACACCCTTTCTCCTCTGGGGACCAGCCCACTCCTCCAGCCCCCTCTTGGGCCCCTCAGTTTCTCAAGCCCCACAAGACTTCAGCCTGGGTGGGTCAGATATCTATCAGATTCTCCCCCTTTCCTCCATCAACCCCAATTCTTTCTTTCTGTTTGGGAAAGATGTTGAGGCAGATCAGGGCATGAGGACGTTTTCCCTGCCTCCTCGGGGCTGAGGGAGGTTTCTGTAAAGTCTCCAGTGCAGACTTGAAGCCAGAATTTCTGTGATCCTGGCTCAGCCTCTTACTAGCTGGTGATGTGAATAGGCCCCTTTGCCTCTGTGTGCCTTGCTTTCTCTTCCTGTAAATGGGCATGTTAGCAGTATTTGCGCAGAAGGCTACCGTGGGATTGAGGGAGTGAGTCTGTGTAGGGTGGTCAGGATGTTCCCTGGCCTGGAGTAAGCGTCTCATGTCTGCTTCTGTCCCTGTGCATGCGTCCGGCAGGCGCCTTGTGTCCTCCCCGCTGTGGTCACAGCCCATTCCTCTTAGGCTGTGAAGGGAGATGGACACCGGAGGGGGCAGGGGCGGCTTCTTTCTGCCCCTCCCCTCTCCTCAAGTTCAGGGCCCTTTTCCTGGGCCCTCTGACCTGACTGCTTTTCTATTGGTATGCTCATGTTCAGAGCAGCGCCTGCCATTCACCCTAGCCAGAAGGGGAAGTGACTCAAGGGTCCTCAATGGATAAATAAAATGTGGTATTTTAGGCACATAAATATTATGGGGCATACTATATAATATTGCATATATATGGACTATTATCTGCCCTAAAAAGAGTGACATTCTGACCCATGCTACAATATGGATGGGCCTGGAGGACATCATGCTGAATGAAGTAAGCCAGACACAAAAGGACAAATATTGTTCCATTTATATGAGGTCCCTAGCGTAGTCATATTTGGACACAGAAAGTAGAATGGTGGTTATCAGAGGCCGGGGAGAAGGGGGAATGAGGGGTTTATTGTTCACAGTGTACAGAGTTTCAGTTTGTGATGAGAAAGTTCTGGAGATGGATGGGGATGATGGGTGCTCAGCAATGCGACTGTGCTTCCTGCCGATGAACAGCACATTTACAAATGGTCACACCAGATTTTATGTTATGTATATTTTGCCGCAATAAAAAAGGGGAAGAAATGAAATATATATATCAATAATAATAATTAAAAAATTGCCTTTGGAGACCCTCTGAGAGAGACACTCATAATGCGCTCGTATCCTGCAGGGCGTGTGAAGGTGAATCAGTCTACCTGGAGGGACTTCGGGCAAGGGACAGATACGTACACAGACTGTAACGCAGTGCATTGAGGACTCATTCTAGTCCAGAGAACTGGTTTCTGGGGAACTCAGGGAAGTTAGGGAGTCCGTCTGGAGCAGGATGGTGACATTTGAACTGGGCTTTGACGGGTAAGTAGGTTTTTAGCTCTGGCTCTTGGGACAGATGAGTAAAGGCCTGGAGAGTGTGAAGTTAGAGTTGAGGAACACAATTCATCTGTGTGCTGAACTGTGGGGAGCTGGGAGAGGCAGAGGAAAAGATATTGGAAAGGGAGGTTGGGGCCAGATTGTGAGGCCTCTGGGGCCCCAGGGCTGTTGACATCTCTAAAAGTCTGTGGACCAGGCTGGTGGCTGAAGTGCAAACCTGTCCTTTCTCTTCAGATCCCGGGATATTGCTGTCCTGGGCCTAAAGTAGTCCAAGGTGTTTTTGTTTATTTGTTTTTAAATGGGACAATTCCAGTCACCAGGACAAGCTTGTGGGTAATGTTTGGGGGCACCCAGGCCTCTGGGGTGAGAGGTGTTCAGTCATTGGCTGTCTGACCCCTACTTGACCCTTGTCTCTGAGAGTCCTGCTTTGGGAAGCCTACTCCTTCCTGGGTTCCTTAGTGTCCCCCCACCTCTGCTTTTTCAGAACTCAGCCTGCCTCCTCCAGGATGTACTCCTGGGCTACGCCAATGGCAGACAACTGAATCCATCTAATTTCCATCAAGTTAAGTTATCATCCTCTTAGCGCAGAAGACTGTGGTAATGAGGGACCTAGCCCTGGGCCAGCAGGGCTGGGTGAGCTCAAATCCAAACTGCTGCTCAGGGGTGGTGTGAGCTTGGGAAGGGCTGAACGCCATTGCCTCCATTTCCTGGTGTGTAAAATGGTGGTCATGCTTCTACTTGCTAGTTGTACTGATGACAATCCCTTGTGTTGTGCTGACACAACCATTTCTTGGCAGCCGAATGGTTGTGTCTTAAATGGTGCTGGGTGAAGGAGAGCTCTGCTAGGGCGGTGTTGCTAAGCTTCCCCAGGTGGAGGCTGGTATATGGGGCTTGATGCAGTTCAGGGTGGCTGGGAGAGGAGTTCCCGACTTCAGCTGGGCTTCTGGAACTGGGCTTGACCATGAATTCCTACCTGCCCTGCCTTGCTTTTAACCTCCTTCCCTGGCCCACCTCTTTGGGGGACCCCTCATTACCCTGGAATCCACAGCTTTTATGGTAAGCAGCTTTGCATCATGGACATGCACTATCTCTTGCACCTTGTAGGAGCGGGGGGCCTGGCTGCTGGTGGTGTGTGTGTGGCCTGCCGGATTCCTGCAACACTCCGCTGGCACTCGGTGTGTGATTATGCATCCATCTAGTATTAATTAGGCAGCACTGTGTGTCTGGCAGAGTGCCAGGCCCTGAGGCTGCAGAGCGAGATGGTACCCTGTCTTCAGGGGTCTTTGTTCTGGTGGTCAGTGGTCAATTTTGAGTTTTAGGACCAAGTGGACAGACTCATGCGTTCTTTCCTTTAACTCTGCCAGTAGCCCTGGTAGTGATGTCAGGTTCTCACTCTTCTTTAGAGAGGCATTTTTGCAATGGCAAAATGCTTAAGCCTATTTGGAGATGAGATTGGGAGGTCTGGAGTCTCCGGTAATGAGCGATTTCCCTCCTGTCTCCATCTTTCCCACTTAGATGGGGGCTCCTTGCCTCAAAGACTTTGATCATCTGAGTGCCTTCTCTGGGGCCAGCAAGAGGTCCTATAGACTCTTGGCACCTTCTCCTGCGGCCCCCAGTGACCTCCATGTTAGGTTGACATGTTTAGCCCCCCAGAGGAAGCCAGCTCAGAGCTCTCAGTGATTGCTCTGAAAGAAAGGGTACAGAGTGATGGTGAGGTGGCCTGGGACAAAGGCCAGAGACCCCCAATTGTACAGGCCCCGGGGATAGGAGGCCAGTGCCTACCTGCTGGGCCATCCTACATGCCTGTGCCCCAGCAGTTGGTTGCCCTGCTTGGGGGACAATCGCAGGGTGGATCGGGCATGGCGGTGGGCCTCGCAGGCCGGATGAGCGGAACCAGGGATGCTCTCTCAGTACCTCCTAATTCCGCCCTTGTGTTTTCACTTGCGCTGCTTCCTGCTAAATTCCCTTCCCAGGCTAAAAGTTTCCATCTCTGGACTTGGCCCCAAAGTGAAATTCTTTGGAAACTTTCAGCTGAGTTCATTTAGCTATTGTTGAGTGGGAGAAGGTGGGTGGGGGAGACAATTTGGGTTCTGCCTATTTTTGATATTTCAAGTGCAAGCACGGTGAGACCCAAAACTTTCCCCTTGGCTGTTTGGGGTCTCAGCTGGGGTGATGGAGGAAAGGGGTGTAATGGAAACAGCTTAGGGTGGTGGGGACCCTTTGGATTCCAGCCCAGCTAGGATAGGTCCTGCCCCAGTGCCCTGCTGGTAAGGTGCTTTCTCTCTCGAAACCTATTTGCTGTCTAAAGCTGGATCTTTTGAGTAAGTAATTTATAAGGTTCTTTACACACAGCTCTGATGCTGGCTGATTGATGCTTTACTCTTATGATAAGATTTTTGTTTGAAATGGGTCTGGGCAGTCATCAGAGGGTTCTAGCTTCTGCAGATGCCTGGGAGGCCCTGTCAGCTGCCAAATCATAATCGACCATGTGGCTGGACCGCAGAAGTCTCAGGCTTGGCCTGATGGAAATCAGGCAGCTGGCCCGGAAGGAATGAGCCCATTCTGCCCACCCTTCCTCTTCTGTTTGTTTGGTTTTGCTTGTGTTCTGCGTCAGGGATGAGCTGGTTGGGAGAAGGCTATGAAACTGAGAGCCTGGATCCACACATGTTGTTTGGTTTGGGAAATTAAAAACAAAACATTTGGTTGATTTTAGTCCAGAAAAGTCATTCTTTAGAAAGACAGGTTGTTGTTCTGAATTTAGCTGTTTTTTTTTAAAATCTTAACATAAAAAGGTTAAAAAAAAGCCCCAGCCATTATAAAAACTAAGACTTGAAAAATGGTCTCTCTGAGTTGGTTTCCTGCTAAGAGGGTCTTCTGTAAGTGGGAGCACTGCAGAGCAAGTCAGAGGAATGGGGAGTGGCAGGAAAGGAAGAGGGGAGCAGAGGCTGGTGTGGGACTTGTACATCATCAGACAGTTCTGTGGCTTTGACATCATTTCTGAGACATTTTTGTCAACTGTCCAAAATGGGGAGAGAGAAAGGGGCTTCCCTCTTAGGGACCTGGGCAGCAAGAAGATCCCCTGGTGTCCCTGGGGCTCCTTCTAGTCCTGCTTGGAGGCAGAGGGATGGATGAAATGACCTCTGGAGGGCATGCTGATGCACACAGGGAGATGAGCCAACCTATCTGGCCCAGTCCACAAGATTCCACTCCTTAGCTTGCTGGAGTGGAGGCCTTCACAGGTTGTCTCTCCCTACATAGGTCCCAGTTCTTCCCTTACCTCTCCAATCCTGGAGTGGGAATCTGTTGCGATTATCCCAGTGCTTTTTTTCTTAAGTTGAGTATAACTGACATATAAAAATGTGTTAAAGGTGTTCAGTGTGCTCAGAGCTCTGTCTGCCTTTTGTTAGCCCAGCTGACAGGCCCTGCGAGCTCTGTCCTTACTGTTCTACCACCTCCCCCAGGCCCACTGTGTTCCTGGCCCCTGAGATGTTGTCTACCTTTTCACAAATAAGAGTTCAAATGGCAGACATGAAGCTATGAAGGGTGGAGGGAGGGAAGGGGAAGCTCCTGTGGGGTGGGAGGAGCCTCTCCTTTACCCTTGGGCACCCGCCTTTCCCCTGGTCCTGAAGCTGTTGGTGTTTAGCCTTACCTTTAACTGAGCAGCTGTCATGTGGGGGGCTCTCTTCTACCTTCTGAGGGCATTATCTGCGCTTGACAGCTTGAGAAACTGAGGCTCTTGATCAAAGTCCCACCTGTGGTGAGATTCAAAGCAGGGACTGGAATGTAGGTTTGTCTGGCTGCAAGCCTATGATTTTAGCCAGCATCCCCAGGCATCTCTGGGGGCCAGGGCACATGAACAGTCACCAGTAGCTCCCTTTGTGCTTGAGCACCGCTAGGGGCTTTGCACTCCCACATGCCCCCCGTTGTCATTCCACTCCCAGCTGTGGTGCCGTTGACTGATGCTGAGGAGGTCCTCATATCCCAGCCACGTCTCATCAGGGGCCCTTGCTGTTGGGCTCCAGTATGATCTGTGCGGGTCTGAGGCACCACTGTGCCCTACGGGCCCCTTCCTCCACAGAAGAATATTAAAAACTATCTTCTATGACCACACTGATATAAAGGCAAATATAATTCAGGCTGGATTCATGGTTATTGATTGATTTTGTTTATATTGATTTTTGTCTTACGACTTGTAGAGAAACTAAAATAAAAACATTTTTGAGGGCCCGCAAAACAGCATGAACCTGAAGCCCAGTATGTGGTGAAGGAGTTGGGCCTGGGGGCTGTGAGGGCCCGGGTGGCCCTGACCGTCTTGTCTGCTGCCCTAGGGCCCTGAGAACTTCCCTGGGCACCCCTGCTGCCACCTGCTGCAGAGCCACACACCACTTCTTTGACCACTGGCTCCGAGGTTTTGAAAACCAAGACTGCCTCTGCCCTCTTCCTTCACCCCTTCCCATCTCTTCAGAGTCTTCCAAGCCTTGTAGAGAATCACACTCCAAAGAAAGTAACCTTTCCAGGCCCTTCTGAGGTTCCTTCAGTCCTCTTCTCCTCCCTGCACAATGTCTTTGATGTCATCTCTTTCTCCTTCCCCTTTGGGAATGACGGACTGAGCTGCAGTAACCTTGGCAGTGACAGCACTCCCTAGGAAGCTCTCTTTTTCTTCTGTCAGAGGAAGGCTGGACGCTCCAATCTGGGGAAACCGCTGCCCAGGTGGACCCTGAGGCCGTGTACTGCTGCTCTGGGATGTGGGCGCTCCCATCCCACCCCCACCCTTTGCAGCCTTTGTGCCCTGGCGCAGTGGTCCCGGGGCCTGTTGGGGAGAAGTGACTTTCCAGCCCTAACAGCGGTGGGGCCCAGGGTGTGAGGTCCATCTGGTATATGGCTAAGTACTCAAATTATAAACAGAGCAGCACACTTTTATGCTCCTTCCTCCTTCCCTGATCAAAAAATCCTTTACAACAAGCTGGAAGATGAGCTTCTAATTTGGGGCTTCAGACTCTTCAGAGTTCTGTGCCAGAAGACACTGGGGCAGAGAGAACTGTCCCTGGTTCCCACCCATCCTGCCCACCCCTCTGCTCTTGCTGCCCCCATCTCCCACCTGAACCTGGAGCTTCTGTGTGCGTGCGTGGGGTTGCACCAAGCATGGTCGCCCCTCAAGCCTAGGTGTGTGCATGCTGGTGGAGTGGTGTGGTCCCGTCTTGGGAGGAGGAGCCCCAGGCAGAGGCCCCCACAGGTACGCAGAGTGTGGTTCAGAGGGGAGTGCTGAGATTTGGGATGCCATATTCCCTTTGCAGCTCAAATCCTTGCTCTGTGGAGAGTACTAGGGCCAGGGGACACCTAGATTAGAGCCTTTAAGAATGGCTTCGGGTGGAGGCCATCCTTGCCTGGCTCTGGGGACGGTGCTGTCCTCAGCTTTCACTGTGATTCTTACTGTCTGGCTGTGTGTTTAGATTTGCTGACTCAGCTTGTAAGAGATTTGTCCATGTCTTAAAAGAAGTGAACTGCTATTAGGGCATGTGGCCACGGTGGCCTTCTGTTATGCATGGCCAACTCCCACGTGTTGGAAATGAACAGAAGTCTTTATTAAAACCATTTACGAGTAAGCTGAAGTCTTAAAATTTAAGCAAGTTGAAAAAGAGGCAAACCCCTCAGTACAATAAGGTAGCTTTCTCCCTAATATTGACGGCAGTTGGAAAATGTTCACAATTTCGTAATTACAGCTTGAGTAGGAATTTCTTGTGACATACCCACTTAACTCAAACTCTACAGGGGTATGAATAACTCTCCAGTTTCACACCAACAATTCTTACTCTCTAAATGGAGAAAAACGTCATGAGTGCTGAGTGGTGAAAGCTGTTGCTTTTTAATCCATAACTGAATTACTTGAATCGGGGAAATCTCTTGGTTTGTCATCCTGACACTCCCATCACCACTCTGAAATTTAAGCCTCCCTGCATCTTCCCTCCATATGGATGCAAAATGGAGAGAATGCCAAATTCCATGCCTGACCCTTTTCCTCCAGAGGAATGACTTTCCAGTCTCCTTGACCAGTTAAGTCAACCATAATTTACTGAGTGCGGACCACATGCCAGGCACCTGGTTGGCACTTGGAACGCAGTGGTGAGTCAGCAAGGGTGGTCCTGCCTCCCATGATGTTTACAAAACCTTTTTCTCTTTTACGAGTAAGAAAATGCTCCATCTCCTGAAAAATCACTCTGGTGCATTAAATTTAAATACGATGAGGTGTCTTTTAGAGGCCACATTTCCCTTTAGCAATAAATGGTGTGCAAGTTTCTCAGAATGTCTGAAAGGGGTGTGTCCTTAGGACCAAATCCTTTAGGTGACTGAGAGACCACGAGTGTGTGAAAATCCATCACTATGGGCTTGGCCACCAACTCACTTATCACTCGGAAAAAAGACGTTTACTTTCTCTGAGACTCAGCTTCCTAACCTCTACTGCAGGAGAGATGACCTACATGGTTTACATTTTCCCCTTCCACCCTGAGGTTCTATGATAAATATTTTAAAGCAGTATTTTAAACATAGGGCCTAAGTGACTTCACCGGGCTCACCTTGATGCTCATGTCGAACTCTCCTGCATCGAAGGTAGTCTGGCCTCTCTCTGTCAGCTGTCTTTGTCTGATCAGAGACTTCTATCATCCCTGAATGCTTTGGAAGCTGCAGGTGGGATAGGTCCTGGATGCTGATGGCCTCTGAGACCTCCCAAACCTCTCTGGCTGGAGAGCCAAGCCCAAGGCTTTCATGATGATAACCACTTGTTCTTACATCTGTTTTAGCATTTGTCATGTGTGATGATCAGTCTATCCCCCACCAGATTGATCCTTTCATTGTACAAATATTTATTGAGAGCCTGGTAGTGTCAGGCTATAGTGGGGCATAGCACAAGCCCCTAACTGCATGGAGCTTACATTTGAATGGGGAGGGAGAAGAGGGAGAAATAAACATGCTTGTGTGTGCACACACACACACACATACAATGTGACATCAGTGAGTGATACATGTCTGAAGAACAGTAAAACAGGTTAAAGGGATAGAGTGATGCAGAGGTGCGAATTTAGCTTGGGTGATCAGGGAGGAGAAGGTGATTTAGAATAGAAAACTGAAAGAAGCAAGCTCAAGGGCCCAGATGATATCTGGGGGAAGAATTGTTCATGGAGAGGGAACAGCGTGTGCAAAGGCCCTGAGGTGGGAGCATGCTAGTGGGACTCCAGGAACAGCAAAGTGGTTAGTGTGACTGAAATCTGGGTGGTGAAGGGGAGAGTGGCAGATAGGAGGCCAGAGGCCTAGAGGTTAGATCCTGCAGGAGCACAGTGAGTGTATCATGGGAAGCCTTTGGGGGGTTTGAAGAAGGGGACAGAACAGATATGATCTGGTTTAGGTTTTAAAAGGAGCAGATGGCTGCTGTGTACAGGAGAGCCTAGAGGAAAGCAAAGCTGGAGAAGCAGTCAGGCTAGTTAGGAGATAACTATAGGAGGTCAGTGTGGGGAGAGGGGGGATGATGGCTTGGCCAAGGCGAAGGAGACAGAAGGGCTCACGTTTGGTATGTGAGTGAGAGCACAGACCTCGGATCAGTCACTGAAGTGGTCTCTGGCACAGAGCAGGTGCTCAGAAGAGGGAAAGAAGAAGAGAAAGCACTCACACAGCTCCGGAAACTCAGCTCTGAGCCTCTGTGCATTTCCCACACCTCTTTTATTTGGCCCTGCTGTGTTGCTGTGTACGTAATGGAAACACAACCTGTCAATTCATCCTTTTGTTGTTCAACCAGCAGCTCCCATCCCTACGCCTTCTGTTTTTTCCCTGTAGGACCACTTCCTTCCTGGGACACTGTCTCCTTCTTTCGGGATCTGCCCCTTTGTCCCCCATTGCCTTAACGTGTGCCCCACCTTGGATTTGGTGGCCTTTCCTGCCTTCTAGCCTTCGTGGCTGTTGCTCATGGAGACACTCACCTGCTGCAGCCGCAGCTCCAAGTCCCTCCCGCAGTTCCCTCCCTTGGGGTGAAGTCTAGGCTCCAACATGGCCTCTGTTGCTTCTGCCACGGTGGCCCTGTCCCAGCCGGATCCACAGAGGCCCTCATCTCCCTCACCCCGTCTCTGGTCTCTGATGAAGCACTGCACAGCAAAGTGTGGTACCTGACTTCTCCAGGGGCTCCCCAAGAGGCTAAGTGATGTAGTAGCCCAGAGGCACGGGGAGGTCCCCAGGCACAGTAGTCCTGCCCAGGATGTGTCAAGACTTCCTATGGAATAAGAAACTGGCTTCCATGACCGTCTGGATAAGTGTGTTTGATTTCCTTCCCTGCCTTCCTTTCCTCTGCATGCTCACTGTCCTGAGACTGCACCTCCTGATAAGCTTGTAAGGGTACCTCAGGCCTCATTTTCTTAGATGCCCCCCAACCATGGGATTCTAGGGCCCTGTCAACTGCTTCCTGGTCCCTTGGCCATGGAGGTGGGCTCATGTTCCCAGCTAGGCCAAATAGAAGCCTTCCCTGGTGTCCTTTTTATTGGGATGGAAGGAACAACAGTTTTTCCCTTTTGGCATTGAGCCTGGAGATGTGTCTGGGAGCTGCTAGGGGTCATTCCCAAGAAATGTGGAGAAAGCCCATCTGGGGTAAGGAGGCTGGCCTGCAGAGAGAGGCAGAGGTGAGCAGTGAGAGGCTTCTGGATCCAGTTGCTTCTGGCACCCAGCTATATTCCTGCCCTGCCCACAGTTTCCTCTGTGGGGCAATATATCCCTCCTCTTTCCTGGCTGGTCTGAATTAGATTTCTGTCATTTGCTCTATTACTCATGATCCAGACGGAAAACAGAAACCACTCACATAGAGTTGAACACAGGGAATTAGTTACACAGAGATGGGAGAGCTGGGAAACCAAAGGGAATTAAGGGCACCAGCAAGCTTCTAACACCCTTAGGTCTGGGGGTATGTGGGGGGGCATTACTGGCTACCAGGATGGGGGCCACCTGGCAGAAGCCGAAACCAAGGGCAGCCGCTGCGGTGAGAGCTGGAGCCATACGGCTGGAGGTGCCAGGGCTTGAGATGCTGCCCAGAGCAGTAAGAGAGGGGCAGCAACAGGGTGGCCTTCCTCTTCCTTCTGCCCTCGGCCTCTTGTTGCACTTATCATGTCAAAGCTGTCCCTGAGTCAAAGGGCAAGGGGGCCTGGGAACCGTGGTTTTCTGCAGCGTGGAGCACAATAGAGCGGGACCGAGGGAGGGAGCAACCAGGTAGATGACTGACATGCTGGTGGTTGGCGAGCCAGTTTATCCCATTGTGTCTGCCTTTGGTTGGGAACCCCAGAGAGCCAGGAGTCCTGTTGGCAGGTGGAGCCCTGTGCCATACCCCAGAAGTTCCTCCCAAAGGACTAGTGACTACAGTGATGATGGTGGCTGGTACTGAGAAGTTCTGCCCCTTGGAGGAATGAATTGATTCTCCCCACACGTTTGCGCCCACATGGGGCATCACAGAAAGTGGGTCTCATTATTTAGGGACTCAGGTGAGCCACAGAGAGAGCCAGGTACAGCCTCAGAATTTCTACAGCCAGTAATCATCAGCAAGAGTCTGCTGAATTCCAACTCAGGATGAGCAGAAGCTATGCTAGGGACCTGGAAGTTCTCTTAGTGTCCAACTGAATGCCCTTTCCCTGAATTGGCCGAGCAAACTTGGAAGACCTGGGATGTGATTGCCTTCTATGTTCTAGAAGATAATTCTGGATATTGAGAAAAGGAAAAAATTATTTTTGAATTTGAACTGAGTATGGACTTAGTGAAATCTGATGATGTGGCAAAGGAGGGGCAGGGACAGGGGTCATGTAAGAGATTTCCAGACTCCAGAGTGACCGGAATGACTAACTGGAGGTTGTCCAGGCAGTGGGGTTTGAGGTCCGGCTGGGCTCACAGAGAGGTTCCTGGGAACCTAATGGGGACAATTTGGGGTTTTGCAGATCATCAGAACCAAGCCTGGTTCACATATGTTGGATGGCTTGCAGCTCTCTATACATCTATATTTTAAAGTAAATAAAAGCCTCTGAGCAAACCACATGGTGGTGGATGGACTCAGATTCCAGCTCTGAAGCCTCTGCTTTCTGGCTTTCCAGGAGCCTGTGGTGGCCACTCCAGGCTGGGAGTCCGGGTTGCTGGGTCAGCTGCTGGCTCCTGCCGATGAGTCACTGTATTTCCAGTGGACAGGCAGCCTGCCGGGCCTGAGCCTCAGTTTATCTTCCTGTGAAATAGGCGGAGAGGCTGGAGTCACTGGGTGTTGTGAGAACATGAAATTTTAGTTCAATATTACAGGTAGAATCATCCCCAAATTCATATGTTTAAGTCCTAAGACCCAGCGGCTCAGAATGTGACTTTATTTGGGGACTGTGTCCCTGTAGAAGTAATGAAGTTAAAGTGAGGTCATTGGGGCGGGCCCTAATCCAGAATGACTGGTGTCCTTATAAAAAGGGGAACTTTGGACACAGAGACACATACAGAGGGAAGGTGATTTGAAGATGGCCACCTGCAGGTCGATGGGCGGGACCTGGAGCCGATGTCCGTCATGGCCCTCAGAAGGAATCAACCCTCCCAACCCCTTGAATTTAAGACATCCAGCCTCCAGCCCAGGCCAGTGGACACCTCCTGCCTTTTCTCACCATGGAGATGTTAGGAAAATCCCTGTCCCTCTTCTTTCCCACACCCTCTGTGTCACCCTAACAAGCTCTGATCAAAGGTCTGTGTTTCATCTAAAAAAAATTATTGTCACTTGTATGTCTTCAACTCTGCAAGCTTCTATCCCCCTAGAGTATCAGAGGAATATGGCTCTTCATTGGTGTCAAGGGATGACCATCAATAGGGCTGTAGGTGCAGTGGGGGGGATGGAGGTGAGCCCTTGGGAGGGGCCAGCTCTTGTGGGGAGGTGAGACACTGGGCCTGGCAGGAAGGGAGTCCCACCTATTCCCCGGAAATCTGGATGGGAAGTGGGCCACAGTCTCTGAGGCCTGACTCAGGGTAGTCCCGCTTGGAGACAGAGCTGACGGGTGAAACAGCTCCCAGGTGCCCTGAAGACTAGTTCCAAATCTGGGTACATCAGAGAACTTTAAAAGTTTTCATCCCCCTTTTATGCTAATGAAATGCAAAATACTACCATGAATAGCCTATGCCTACAGGTGTTGCTTAGATTAAACAGTGTAGGTAGAATTAAAAGCACCTGTATGCTCCTCCATTTTCAGCTTGGGAACTTTAAAAATCATATAGATTTCCCAGCCCCCCCAGAGACTACTAAACCAGAATTGCCAGGGCCGTGGCCTGGGACTCTGAATTCACAAATTCTCCAGGGGTTTCTGTGCAGCAGAGGGCTAGAGAGAACCTTGGACAGAGGCAATGGAGCCGCTGGGATTATGTTAAGAGCCCTCAGAACCCCTATTCAGGACCCAGCTCCCCACCCCCCAGTATCCTGCACTCTGGTGCCAGCCTGTGGAGATGAAGTGGGCCTGGGGAGGCTTGGGAATCGGGGGCTTCTGGTGGCCAGAAGCTGGGTGAGCATTTGTGAAGAGAGAAACTAGAGGGCGAGAGTGGTCACAGGCTGTAACTTCCAGTGGGTGGAATACAGAGGATGCCCTTGTATCTAGAACTTGGGAAATGAGAATCGGCTCTCTCCCTCATTAATTTCTAAGATAAGTGTCTCTTCCTGTTAGACAGGAACTAATGTCTAACCTTTCCCGTCTGTTCTATTTTCAGCCCTTTTCTTCTTTCCCTAGTTATATGATCATAGGCAAGTCACCCAGAACCCTAATTTCCACCTTTCAAAAGTGGAGCTAACGCTATTCTTATTCTGATAGTGTGGTTATTAGAATCAACTGATGTTCATGCAAGTGCTTTGAAACTTTGAAGGCTTCGGTCCTACCTGTCCTTGCCGTCACTCTGGACCCCACCCTTCCCCGCTGGGCCAGTAATAATCATGTTGTGTCTTCCTTCTTGAAAGGATCACAGCACAGTCTCCTTTAATTTGTAATTATTTGCTTCCACATCTGTTTTGCTCATCAGACTGTGAACCCCATAAGGATAGGATAAACATTTCATTCAGGATTGTATCTTCAGTACCTGCCACATGATAGGCGATTGGCCAGTGTGCTCAGCATTGACGAATGGAGACTTTAGGCAGCGTGTGGAATGCATCAGTCCCCCGTGGCCTGAGCTGCAGAGCCATACCCGGGGTAGGTCCAGGCATGGGTGGAGATGGGATGAACGCAGGCTTCTGCTGCTTCCAGTTTAGCTTCATTCAATACCATGGCTTCTTGTGCTTCTGCCAGCTCCCTTCCATCACCTCCTGCATCCCGGTCTGCTGCGAGTTCAGGGCAGTGGGCTTGACTTGTGTGTCCATTTCAGAAGGCAAACATGTAATTTTAAGTCATGCCCGGTGCCATTTGGAAGGAAGCTCAGGTTTCCCTGAGTGGAAACAGCCTGCTCTAAAAGTAATTATGGGCCAGGAGGCATATTCTGGAGTGAGACCCAGCATTTATAAGCAAAGGTTACCCTTCCTGCCTGGCAACAGGACAACCCAGGGAAGACATACTCTGTCCCATTAACCCTGGTAAGTGTCCCAGGAGAGCCTGCATCATCTGCAGTGCAGGGTTATCTGCCAGGATTCTGGACCTTGGTGTTCAGTGGGCTCTCTCGGATCGTTCTTTCCCCAGAAACACTCTTTTCACTCAGATGCAGAATATGGCAGACTCATCAGCAATGGTGGACCTTGGACAGTCACATTCCCCTTTCTTATGGTGTCATGAGGAGGTTGAGCTAGATGACCTTTGGCCGCTTGTGTGCTGGTAAAACTTTCATACACATCTCTCTGCAAAAAATCCTTGATCTATAGCATCTGCTCATTTCTGTGGTGTAAAGATTCCCACCATGACAGTTATGTCACTGAACACAGACTTGGGAAGGGTTGTCACTGTTGAGAACTGTTGAGAGCTGGTACAAGACATGGGAGCCAGCCCAGCACAGTACTGCTTCTAACTCTGTCCCCCGTTGTCCAGCTGAATATTATCTAAAATTCATCTGCATTACACCTGCACCCCAGGTGCACCTCAGTGCTGGCTACATTATTTGCAGGCCCCAGTGCAAAATGAAAATGCAGGCTCCTTGTTCAAACAGCAGGAAAAACAGTGCCACATAAAGCTTTTTCTTTTCCTCCAAGGATTCTCAAGGTGTTTTTAATTTGCCTTTTAACATCGTTCTAAGAAAATGAGAACCTAAAAATTAAATTATTGGCATTAATTTTACTGTTATATTGTACAATGCCAGTTCTGGATGAAGGATCATGGTGTTTAACCAGTGGAACCACTGACATTTACACAATCGTATTTCATAGCTCATATGTGAATAAGGGAAACTCTCACAAAACTAAATCTTTTATTTCATCTCCTGTTGAGTACATATTCTTTCAGCTCTATCTTCAGCTTACTGATGAGTGGGGGGAGACTGAAAGGTATGAGATCTATAAATTGCTCCATCTTCCCCTTTCCTTGGTTGTTCATGTTTCCTAAAAGCCATTTCCTTCTTTCTGAGTGCAGAGCAAGTTCTGGTTTGAATGGTAGCTTGTCAAGGCTGTCAGCTCCTATGTTATTTAGTTGAGGACATAACGTGCTCACTTGCTTTGAATCTTACAGAACTGCCACGCATCACGAATCCACTGGAATTCTGTGCTCATAGGAACTGCACACGCTTTGTGCAAACGAGGAGGCGAAGAACGGTGGGGACCAGTGTAATGCCATGCCTGCTCTGCTCATGGGCATGCCACAGTGTCCCACTGGGCTTCTCTTAATGAAGCACAGACAGAAACTTATTAAGAATTTTGAGATGTTGACAGCCTAGCAGAAACCCAATATGGGGCCCTTCTGAGCCAGAGACCTTAGGGACTTGCACAGGCTACCTGCCCATGAGCCGGACCTCAGGGTGCCATCGCTTATGCCCAGGTCCCAGATTTACTGGTGAGATGCTGACGCAGTAGGGAGTGGAAGTGAGAGGAGCCCTCAGAAATCCTTATCTTACAACCAACACATGTTTCTGTAGCAGAAGAGTTTGAGAAGCACTGCTGCAAAGAAAGTAGACTTTGAAAGGAGGGAGTGTTCAATAAATATTTGTTAAATAAATGAATGCACGAAAGAATTAAAGAAAGAAAGAATTCTAGAAGCCTGCAGTTGTTTGAGAGAACTTTTAAGGAGAGGTGCAATTTGCATCCCCTCCCCCTCCCTCTCCCCCCTCCCCCCTCCCCCAAATTGAATGAATTCCCAGCACTTATCTCAAGGCTGGGGAGCCCAGCGGCACAGTTTGTGTTTGTTGATTGGCTGAAGTACAAGAGGGGCCCGCACAGCTCAAGGACTCCTGGCGAATTGAGGGCAGAGAGAGATGAGACCTCGGAGCTCTCCCTGTCACTCTGGCTCTGCGTGCGAATCCAGCTGGGCTCTATTCGGGAGCTCATGGGGTTGGGGGAGGGTGGCTCGGGAAGTCTTAGAGCCTGAGGATGGAGCAGGGTTTGAGAAGGGAGGCCCATATTTCGCTCTGGCTCCCCCGTAAGGCCTTTGGAGAAGTGCCCCCAGCTGCCTGTCACCTGTTTCTGCTTCTCACCATGGAAAGTCAGGAGCTAAATCCCCATGGATTTGGCTGTCTGGGGCACAGAAATGCCATGTAGGTCAAATGCCTGCTCTCTGCCCTCCAGCTGGACCTCTCCACTCCCTTTTTGGAACTCCCAGAGCCTTTTATCTGTGCCTCTGCTGCTAAGACACTTGTCGCAGCCAACCTTGTGACTTGGGCGCATTTATTCTCTCAGTAAGTAGGGCCTGAGTGATTTATCTCCATGCACCTTTCTACACTCCCATGCTGAGGGTTTAGTTAGCACCGGACTGCCTGGGTCTGGCGTACAACACATGTAGGTTGGATGAAGACTGGACCATTTGTGTTCTGTGTCTCTAAAGTTTGGTTAGGGTGCAGGGTGGGCAGGCTGCTGGGCAGGGGGAGTTCTTGCTAGGGCAGGTGGCTTTTTTTTTTGTCTCACCTTGCAGGACCAGTGCATGTCCACAGGTGGCATGGTGTGGAGGTCAGGAGTGACCCTGAGCAGGTCAGCTGCTTTCTGAGCCGTGCTGGAAGAGACTTGTTGAAAGGCACATCCTGCCCCCGTGGCCCTCCAGATGGGAAGGGGCCCAGTCTTGGCAAAGAGTGGAGGAGAGAACAGGGCCCATAAGGAAACTGGAGCTGCTGGGGGCCGGCCATGCAACCGGCTGAGTCCAATTTTGTCATCTGTCAAATGAGAACAATTAGAAGAAGAAGGCTGTAGAGATTTGGTGACCTCTCACAGCCACTTTTAGCATCCACATGCTGTGTCCTGGCTTTCTTTGCCTCAGGTCCCCTGGGTCCTCGTTTTAACCCCTTCCTACATGGGGACCCATTCAGCAAACCTTGAACAGACCAGACTCTTCCCTTCATTCACTTCTGTTTCCAATCAGAACTACAATAATAATAAGAAATAATATTTAGTGGGTGCTTTCTGTGTTTCCTGAACTTTACTAAGCCCTTTATATGAATTAACCTACTTAATCCTCCTGGCAATCCAATGAGATAGATATGTCTATCATCCATTCTGTAAATGAGGAAACTAATATTCAGAGAGGTAAAGTAGCTTGCCGGAGGTTGCACAGCTTAGGAAGCTGAAGAGCTGCATCTGAAAGCAGGTTTGTCTGACATCAAGGTTGGGGATCTGTGCCCTCACACCCCACTAGCTTCTGAATTACTTCCTCATCTCAAATTCTGAGCTTGTTGGTGTCTGCCTATTTGATTTTAAGGCTGTTTGGAGATAAGGGGTCTGGCACTTAGTGTGGTGGCCTTTGGCATTCTAGCTGACCTCCGCGGCTGTGGCCATGCTGTAGGGGAGAGAGCCTGTGATATTGGGATGCCAGGCTGGGAATGAGGTTCTCAGGGCTCATGCCATGACATTTGCCCCTCTTCTCCCTCTTTCCTCCTTAGAGGAGCCCTGCCCTCTGCCTCCTGTCCCTGAGACCCCAGCCCCATGCGGCTGCTCTCGCCGGGGTGGAGTGCAGAGGATACAGCTGCCCCAACCTTGGGCTCCCAGCACAGTTGCTGTCTGAGATCAATTTAAAGTGCCTGTTGGCTCTGGGGATAGAGCTGAGCTGGGCAAAAGGCATCCACTTCGGTTTCCAGACCCATAGTATCTTCTGGCCCTGGAGAGATGCACATCCTTTCCCAGCTGATGAGTGAGTAAAGGCAGGGCCTCAGTCACTGTGGCTGATAGGTCTTGGGGCTCCCATGGGCAGCCTCACAGAACTCCCTCTGACCCCAGGTAGCTGGTGGAGGTCACGGCCTCTGTGAGGCCCTGGCTGACAGGGCTCCCTTCCCCTCACTTTGCTGGGAGACCACATGGGGGTGCACTGTCCGCCTGCAGCTCCATCTGGGGACGGGCTGTGTCATACTGAGCAGATCTCTTCACTTTTTGCCTGAGTTTTCTTATCTGTAGGAAGGGAATAATGTGTCTACCTTCCTTAATCCCGCAGGGGTGCTGGGAAAATCCTTGTGAGATAAGAACCACATGTTGATAAGTGGGAAATGCTTTAAATATATATGAACATAAATGAAGTAGCCATTGGCTACAGGGTCATGAATTAGGCCCTAAAGTGGTCATTGGAGGGTTTCTACCTAGAGGAAAAGGCATGTTGAAAAATTGGGCGCATTTATTCTCTCAGTAAGTAGGGCCTGAGTGATTTATCTCCATGCACCTTTCTACACTCCCATGCTGAGGGTTTAGTTATAGAGACATGTTGAAAAATTGTTATTAGCTTATTAGTAAACACTGGGAAAATTATGGTGCAGGCAGTTAAGAACAAATGGCCCACTTAGGTATCATATTTGGCTGATAGTGTATTTATGTTTCCACTGTAAAGGATAAGCACTTTTTTTTAGCCCAAGTAAAGTAATAGGCCTTGATGAAAGGCAAACTTTCATATGGTTTATGTAAAATAAAGAGTTGGTGCAGCTCTGCTCCTGCTGGAAATTCACATACATTCTTATTTTTCCTCATAGATATGAATTAAATAACCTTGGAGTTAACATACTGTCAACTGGATCTCTGTAAAGACATGTGGATGGGACATTAATGCACCCTGGGGGCCACTGTGGGGCTGGCTTAGGGACAACGGCACCCCCATCTCCTCCATGCCCAGGTAAGGGACCCCCTCACTCTTTGTAACTGTTTCTTTTCTTTTTGTTTTTTTAAATTCAACAAATATTTATTGAATGCTCACTCTCTGCCAAACACTTTTTAAAAATAGCTTTATTGAGGTATACTGGCATACAATAAACTTCATGTATCTAAGGTATACAATTAGGCAAGTTTTGTATGTACCTGGGAAACCATCACCACAATCAAGTTATGAACATGTCCCGAAAAGTTTCTTTGTGGACCTTTATAATCCTTCTCTCTTGCTCCTTTCCCGTATAGTCACTCATCTACTTTATGTCTCTGTAGGTTATTTGGAATTTCCTAGAATCTTGTATAAATGAAATAATACATTTCGTATACTGTTGTTTGCCTTCTTCACTCAGCATACTTATTTTGGTATTCATATGAGTAATTCATCCCTTGTCATTGCTGAGTGGTATGTCATTGTGTGGACATACTACAAGTTGTTTATCCATTCACCTCTTGAAAGATCATTTTAAGTTTTTGGCTCTTACAAGTAAAGCTGCTATGAAAATCCATGTACAAGTCTTTGTGTGGACATATGCCTTTATTTGTCTTGGGCAAATACCCAAGAGTGGTATGGCTGGATCATACGGTTTGTGTATATTCAATTTCTTAAGAAACTGCCAAGCTGCTTTCCAAAGTGCTTGTCCTATTTTATAATCCCACTAGCAGTTTATAGATGTTCTAGTTCCTCCGTATTCTCACTGATACATGATACGGTTAAGTATTTTTACTTTTAGCCATTCTAGTAGTTGTTCAGTGTATTAAAAGATACACTGAGACATACTAAACATTTTAAGACTTTATTTGAACAAAAATTGATTTGAATTGGAAAATGTCCAACTGGAAGTTGTTAGGAGCGCCCCATCTGTAGGAGCTTGGGGAGAGACTATCAGAGAGAAAAGCTTAAAGTAAGGAAGTTGTTGATAGGCAATAGCTTAAAGCCTAGTTGGCTGTTTGTGACTGGTTGTTCTTAGATCTTTAATTTCATAACCTTGAGGCATTTACAGGCTTAGACTTTGGTTTGCTTACATAGGCTGCCAGGGCATGGGAGTCACCGTGGCCTAATGGCCTCCTTGTTTAATTAATGTAACAAGTAGAGTGTCATTATGGTTTTAATTTACACATCCCTGATGACTAATGATGTTGAACTTCTTTTCGTGTGCTTATTTGTCGTTCATGTCTCTTTTCTGGGGGAAGTGACTGTTCAAATATTTTTTTGTTTTATTTATTAGGTTGTTTATTTTCTTCTGATTGAGTTTTGAGAGTTCTCTTTATAAATCTGTATTAAAGGCCTTTATCAGGTATAAGATTTGCAAATATTTCCTTTCAGTGTGTGGCTGTCTTTTTATTCTGATTTTGAAGAGCAGGTGTCTTTAATTTTGATGAAATCCAGTTTATCAATTTGTTCTTTCATCACTTGTACTTGGCATTTAAGAAATCATAACAATTTTCTTCTGTATTTTCTCTCTATATGGTTTTATAGTTTTACATTTTACATTTAGGCCTATAATTCATTTTGAGTTGATCTTTTTCTTTGAAGAACTTTCTTTAACATTTCTTCTTGTGTAAGTCTGCTGGTGATGGATCATTCCAGCCTTTTATGCCTGAAAACATTTTTATTTCACCTTTTTAAAGGAAAGATGTTCACTATGTATAGAATTCCATTTCTCCCCCCTGAATACTTTAAAGATGTCATCCTGCTGCTTTCTTACCTGAACTGTTTTGGATGAGGCATCTGCTCATATCTTGATCTTTGTCCCTTTGTCTATCGTGTGTCTTTTTCCTCTGACTGCTTTTAAGGTCCTCTCTTATCACTGGTTTTGAGGAATTTAATTATGTGGTATGATTTTCTTCCTCTTTCTTTTGCTTGGCATTTATTGAACTTCTTGGATTTGTGGGCGTATAGGTTTCACTAAGTTTGGAGAAATGTTAGCCAGTAGTTCTTCAAATATTTTTTCTATCCTCTCCATCCCAAATTCTGTGACTCTAATTATACATATATTAGGCTGTAATATATACATATATTGAAGTTGTCTTATAGCTTACTATGCTCTGTTCACTTTTCTAAAACTATCTTTCCTCTCTGCATCCTTTTGAATAGTTCCTATTGCTGTGTCCTCAAGTTTACCAATTTTTTCTTTGGCAATGCTTGACTTCCCTTTTATTCTACCTAGTGTATTTTTCATCTCAGATATTTTAGTTTTCATCTTTGGAAATTTGATTTGGGTCTGTTAAGAAATCTTGCATGTGTCCACTGAACTTTTTGAACTATGATAGTTTTAGTCTCCTTGTCTGCTAATTCCAACATCTGTGTCAGTTCCAGATTGGTTTTGATAGGTTGCTCTTATTATGGGTATTATTTTCCTGCTCTTTTGAGTGCATTGTGATTTTTGATTGGATGCCATCTTACCTGGATGAAGAAGTCACCTCCAATCATTTCTTCACTGGAGTCTTTGAACCATGATCAGATGCTGGAATCTAGTAGTCAAAATGTTGAATCTAGTCTGTGGAAGTGTTTTGTTTGTGCAAAGTGTTTTAAAAATGATCTAAGATGTTTCTCACACTTAAAAAACAGATCTTCAAAACTTCAGACTTATTTAAATTAAAAAAAAAAGAGGATATCTTGCAGCATACCTGTCATTTCTGCTGGCAACAAGCAGCTGGAGAGTGGCTAGCTCTTAAATGGATGGAGCTTTTTACAGCCCCTCACACTTACATCTCCTAACTGCATGAATTTTAGTTTGAGAACCTGTTGTTGAAGATCAGTTAATCAGAAGTAGTTAGTCCTCAGATAAGAATTAGAATACAAGGGATTTATTAACAAAGGGCTCTGGGGAGAAACTTGGGAGGGAGTGGGGCTTGCAGGACAGAGGAGTGGAAAGAGTCAATCAAGTATGGATTTTTAGCCAAAGTCCCATGGAGGAGAACTTCATGATCCTGCTGAGGGAATGAGAATTTTGCCTCAGAATTAGTCCCAACTAGAGGTAAGGGACCTAAACTTTCATACTTCTTCACTAGTTAGTCAAATAGTACTCCCCACACCTGGCAAGGTGGGCAAAACAGGGAAGGCTATAGGGCTGGGCATATGCATTGTCATTTCCACACTCTCCCAGCTGTGCTGAGGAGGCTGTATAGGGACCCCCTGGGAGCCTCCAGTGGTCCCGGCTGAGATTAGGACCAGAAAGGGTGCTGTACCCAAGGGATCAAAACTGTGAAAGAGACTGAAACTCCCTCATCCTGATGACGCCACAGCTTTCTCATCTCCAAGCCATTGGTGGGAAGACCAGTTGAGATCACTAGCAGAGGCTCATTTCACAGACAAGGAGACGTGGGCCCAATGAGGGGAGGGAGCTTCCCCAAGGACGGCTTTCTCCTCCTGGTGGATGGATGTCCCACAGGTGTTTTGGGTACATTTGCATAAATGTGGGTACATTTATTTACATAAACCCACACTCACTCTCATCCCATTGCTGATGTCACCTTACACATTCCCTTACTTTGAGGAGAGATCACCCAGATTTAGTAGCACTGTAGTTCCCAGGAATCTCTAGGGAGGGGAACCTAGTAGTTTCCCATTCAATCGTTCATTACTCCTTCCTTCCTTCATTCATGCACTCATTCATACTGAGCCAAACACTGTGTTCTAAAGAACTGTTTGAATGAGAGTTCTTTGAGCCTCCCCCTCTTCCCTGACCCACTTCTCCCAGTTCTCAGGAGGGAATCAGGCAGCGGGCTATTGCTCCAAACTCCTTCAAATGCCACAGTGGGAGGATTCAAACCTATGTCCTTCCAATCTGTGCCTAAGGAGGAATAGTTCTGTGTCTTAAGCTGTAGACCTGGGAACCCTGAGTCTGGGCACGGTGACCTTCCCTCTGACTTGCTGGGTCCCTTTGCATCTCTTCTCTGTCTCTGGATCATCACTTCCCCCAGGTGAGCTGAGACCACAAAGGTAGGGAACAAGGGGCTGGGCACTACCTGTCATGGGTGCCCAGGAGCAGGGAAGCAGAGGAAATGAAGAAATAGGACAGCCTTTGCTAGGCCATCCGAACCTCTCCAAAGCCTTGGAGATAAGCATACATGACAAATCTCCCCTCTGGGACTCCGAGCTCTGAAGGAATGGGCTGGTTGGGGACTGCAGGGAGAAACTAGGCAGGGGGAGGGCAGGAGAAAGAGAAGCCACAGCTGTGGGCTGATTGATGGTCTGGTCACCGTACAGCTCTAAGCCTATCGCTGTGCGCTGAGAACTGGAGGAGAGGTAGAGAGAGAGGGGAGGAAGGGAGGAGAGCGAAGCGAGGAAGCAAGAGAGAAGGAAAGAGGGAGAAAAAGGCATCGGAGGGGAGAGAGACAGAGAAGGAAAGAGAAAAGGGGGAAGAAAGAGAAAGAGAAGACATGTGCATGGTGGTGGGCAGGATGCTGCCCCGGTGCGTGGTTTGGAAATTCTAGGGGTGTTACAGTTCTGGAGTGTGGGGAAATCACCCCAGGGTCCCAAGAAGCTAAGGGTAGGCCTATGCCAGGCCATAATTACAGCCTCTCAGTGGCTCTAACCCACTCTGGCCTCTCAGCTCCCAGGAACGCTAAATTCACACAGGCACAAAATGTAGCTCTGCTTCAGCTCACGCAGCCTAATAGCTACTGTTGTGTTTGCAGTGTACCCGCAAGCATCATGGGTAATTAAGAAAGTCGTCCGTTGCGATCATGGGCTGCCATTTAGGGGTTGGAGCCTGGAGCCCTCTGATGAGACACAAATGAGCTGGGGGAGGAGTGTTGTTTCCTGGGAGAGGAACCCCTGCCATTAGCTGGCAGATCCCAAAGGGAGGCAAACAAAGGCCTCTGTGGGCTCATGGGAAGGGAGGAGGAGATGGGGCTGACAAGAGGCTCTGCTTCTGCAAAGGACACGTGCACACACAGGCATACCTTTCTGCAGGCTGGCATGCTCTTGCATGTACATGCATGCAATCCCAATTCAAACACAGACCTGCAGACAGGTTGGGACGAAATATGTGCTGAGAGCATACATACTTGTATGCCCGCGCATGGGCACAGGAGATTCATGCACGTGCCTGTGGGCAAGTGTTTATGCTGCTCATGGGCTCACCCAGGCATGCGTACCAAGTTTATGTGTGATATAATGAGTTATAAGAAATACATATTTGGTCATTCAGATGACCAAATATATATTTCCCAGGTATATTTGGTCTTCATCCATAGTTCCTGAAAATACTGCAGAGCCTTAACAGTGAAATGGGTATCTTGTGTTGTTAATGAGAGACTTCTGGACCCCAGCCAAAGGTGGGTTGGGGGCAGGAAGTTGAATCAGCCAATGGCCAATGATTTAGTCAAATGTGACTGTGCAACAAAGCCCTCGCAAACCCCCCCCCCAGAAGAGCATATCCCTCTCGTGTCCTGCTGCTTTGTTGGGAAGAGCTTCTTCACTTGGGGAACCAGAATGCATCCACATGCCACAAAGCCAGGCCCCAAGCTCCACGTGAGGATAGAAGCTCTTTTATTTGGGACCTTGCCCTGTGTATCTCTCCATCTGGCTGTTAACTTGTATCCTTTATTAAACTGGTAAACGTGTTTTCCTGAGTTCTGTGGCCTCTCTAGCAAATTAATCAAACCTGAGGGGGAGGTCGTGGTAACCTCCAATTTGTAGCCAGTGGTTCAGAAGCACAGGTAACTGCCTGGGGCTTGTGACCAGCATCTGGAATAGGGGGTGGAGGACAGTCTTGTAGGACGGAGCCCTTAACCTGGCGAATCTAGTACTGTCTCAGGACTGATAGCATCAGAATTGAGTTGAGCTCTCGGACACTCTGCTGGTGTACAAGAATTGCTTGGTGGTGTGTGTGGGAAGATCCCCTCCCTGACATTACCCACATTGGAATTGGGTCCAGGAACCTGAAGGAATTACACTACTGCTGTGTATACTACTGTTGAACATGAAGAAATGCGTGTTAGGGATGTATTTACACACATATACCCACATTCACACATTGGCAAACACAAAGATATGTCCAGATGCACATGGCTAAAAGCTTGGATAAATTCAAGCTCACAAACACAGGCATCACACAAACACACAGACACAAAGAGAGACATATCTTAATCTTTTAATTCAGAATCCAAAAAAGCAAGACAGCTCCAAACACCTTTAAAATATGCACACTCTAGACCTCACACTTCTTTCATGACCATGAATAAGAATGGATTTGGGGGCTGGGACTGATGCATTTGTGGTAGAAGAGAGAAAAGAGTTGGAAGACAGCTACCCTTTCTTTGTTCTGCCTTGAGCCCTGGCTAGTGTGTGTCATTTAGGTGGTTGAAAAATACCTGCTGGTGGATGGCATCTTCCCAGGAGCCTGCCACCAGCCACTTGACCCTGTTGCCGTTGATCCATGCTGATGACTTTTAGGCTCTTAAGGGAGGAAATTTTAAAATACTCTTGGTGCCATGAAAACTTTCGTAAAGAGTCTCCTCTTCCGTAGCCTTCCCAGAGGAGGGGACCAGCCTGAATGAGGAGAGGGTTGTGTACTGTGACTTGGCAGATTTGATTTTTCTCATTTTTGAAATTGAGTTTAGGAGTGTTTTCATCCTTTTCTGAGGTTTCAGGTTTCTCTCTCTCTCTGCCCGCCTCACTCCTATTTCCCACAGTTATTAGGGACAGAAAATTGGAGACCGTGTCCATTTTGAGAACGTCTTCCAGAGTAATTGTGCCGTGACACATGGGGAGCGTGAGCAAAGAAACAGGAAGCCAAGCTGCAAAGGCCCCTTTAAAACTGGCAAACTCTGCCGTGAAGTTCTCAGCCAGAAAATCCACAGATGGCAGCCATTTCCCACGCCACCACTTCCCGCCGTGTCTGGTTAAGAATGGGGGCTGCCATTGGCCTGATGTGTCTCCTGTGGTGGGGATGGTGACCTTCCCCATCAGACCCCAAGACCAGGGCAGTGCATTTGCTGTTTGCTCCACGTGGCAAATTCTGGAAGCCAGCAGCCTCTGGCCACCTTCCACTGCTGCGGCCCGTGGAGCGGGGGCTCTGGTGGAAACCTGCCAGGGACATCTGTTTTGGAGGCTCTTTGGCAGTTTTGATTTGGGCCAGAAGAGGCCTCAAGATGCCTAATTGACTTAAGTATTTTCATTGTGCTTTTAGTGCCCTCCTCATCTCAATCTTTCAGTTTCTCTGATTTTCAAGAAGGTGTCCTGGGAAGTCCAGAATATGAGTGTGCTGGGCGCTCAGGGCTCCTGGTGAGTGGTGCTGCTGAAGGCTGCCGTACCTACTGGGGAAGCACTGCTTCCGCAGCTCCCGGGGCACCGGTGGGAGGAGCGGTGAAGGATGCCTTGGGGTTGGTTTCCTCTAAGGCAGTGGCTAGTGTGCGTGACCTCCCGAAAGCCATCCAGTGCTTAAAGGCAATGATAATTAGATATTTCAATATTCAGAGGCCTGTCCCCCAGGACTAGGAATCAGAAGTATTTCGTATCACTCTAAAGGACAGTTATGGGGTGCATCAGTTTATATTTTCTGCATAGCAAGACACCCTGAAACATAGTGACTTAATATAGCAACCATCTATTTAGCTCATGATTTTGAGGGCATGCAATTTGGGCTGGGCTCAGCAGGGTGGTTCTGCTCTGAGCCAGCTGGGCCGATCTCGGCTGGGGCTCTGGTGCATCTGTGGTCAGCCAGCAGGTTGGCTGTGGCCTGGCTGGTCTAGGATGGTTCAGCTGGGATGGCTCAGCTCTCCTCCATGTGTTTGTTCACCCACCAGAAGGCTACCCTGACAGGAATCCAAGACAGAGGGGAAGTATACAAGACCCCTTGAAGCCTAGGCTCTGTAATGGCATAGCATTGGCCAAAGCAAACCATGAGGCCGCTCCTACAAACAAGGAGGAGCGGAGAATGGTGGCCATTTCTACAGTCTATGACATTGATGGGGGAAGATTTTGACATGATTTTCAGAAACACTTTCTAACAAGTTGGAGCTGCTCAGCAGTAGGACTTACCTGCCACAGGCCTGCTCTGGAGGAGGGACTAACTCTCAGGTGATCAGAATGAGACCACATGGCCTCCAAAAGCCCTTCCAATTCCAAGTTCCATTTACTAGGAACTTACTTGCAACAACCCAGAATAGAAGATTGTCATAATCTGAGAACTAGAAGAACTGGAACAATTCCCCAAACCCTGATAGCTCTGATCGTGACCATGTTCCTTAGCCACACCCCTACCCTTTGATGCTGACCTGGTTCCTCTGCTTCCCTTTCACTCATACTTACACCCTCGGCCCCATCCACCTGCCTGGACTCTGGTTGGGGGGAGGGAGCAGAAGAGAAAGGATAAAGCCCCCAAATACAAAGGTTGCTGGGCTCCAAATTTATATTATGGTCTCTAAGAAATGAATGTGTGTCAGAGTGGAAAAAAGAAACAGCATGTGCATATTTTTTTCAAAGAAATGTACACGTGCAGAGTGGAAAATAAAAGAAGCCAACAGCTCAACCTGAAGTCATTTCTAAAGGAGGGAGCTGTAAACTTGAGCTACAGAGCTGGAGCCAGGACAAGAAATGGGCATGGCCTGCATGAGGGGCATATGCTGCATGGAAAACCACCCTGCACCTCCCTCTCTGTCTTCCTAATTCCCTTCAGCCTATAGCCCCTCCTGACCCTGGGAACAATGCAGCTCTTTGCTGAAGGGTTTCCAGCCCGAGCAGCCAAGACTGTGCCTTTTGTGACGGCCTGAGAGAGGAAGAATGGAGAAGCTGGTTTGGGCATCAGCGTGTGTGAATCACTCATGTCACGTGGCTGGGCTGGCTGCAGTGATTCCCCAGGTCCACACAAGGGCAAACAGGAGCGTGGCCTGAGCCTGCGCCTGCAGGCTTAGCCAGCAGCGGGGTGCCCTGCTCAGAGCTGAAAGTCAGGGAAAGGAGAATGGGCTGAGGGTTGGGGGATGTCTGGCACAGCAAGGGCCATGGAGGACACTCCTGGAGCCACTGTGCAGGCTCTGGATGCCGGGTGTCTCCCTTCAAATCCCAGATCATTTGCAGGGTCTATGTCTGATATTCTGGAGATGCAGAATTCCCAGTTCATCCTGAAACCTGCAGGGCCCTGGCCCCTCCCTTGACTCAAGCAGGTCACAATTTCCTTAGCTCAGGGGGCTTTCCCAAGGACTGGCATATGTCCAGAGTATGGAGAAACTGTCTTGTGCTGGAGCACAGAGGGTACAGCGAGTCATGCGGGAGCCCGGGGCTTCTCTCTTTCCCAGAACCTACTAATTCCTGGCTTCAGAGTGAGAACCGCTAAGGCCTGCCTGCTGGCTCCCAGAGGGCTGTGTGGAGGATGGTGAGCTTCAGGACAGCAGGAGGATTCGGGCCAAGCAGGACAGATTGCTTTGGGTGAGGGCAGTCTTCCTGTCCCTGGTCCATGTTTCAACTTGCACTTAGTGGAGGCAGGGGAATGGATCTTATGACCCTGGGCAGTCTGAATTAAATCCGCCTGCCTAGCCCAGCCTCATGCCTTCTCTTTGGTGCCCTGAAGAGGGCAGTGTGGTACTGCAGGCAGGACTCTGCTGCATCATCAACTTTCCTTTCCACTCTCCGGCCTTCCTAATCTTTTCAAACCAAAGCTGCTTAGACACACACAGCCTGAGCCCTGCTTGAATGACACAGATTTAGCCTGGTGTTCTGTGCCCCCTTTGTGGAGAGAAGCCCCCGGCCTTGGCTCTGGCTCAGAGAGCGCGCCTGACCCTCCCTTCTGCCTGTTTCCTGCTCCCTACACCTGACGCAAGTCCTAAAGGTATCTGTGTGGACAGGCAGATACTTGGTGGTACACATGTAGACCCTTAATGGTTTTCCAGATTCATTCTCGTCTACTCCTCCCAACAGTTCTGAGAGGTGGATAGGAGGCTCCAGTTTATAAGAGAACTGAGCCCAAAAGGGGTAAAGTGACAGCACAGGGTGGCTCAACTGGGAAAAGGCTGAGACAAGTGGGAACACTGGTTTTCTAAACCTTGGTCCACCCCGCTCTGGTGCCGCCGAAATTCGACACCCCTACCACGCGATGGACCTTTTCCCTCTTTCTGGTTGTATTTTCTCTCAAGTGAGAGGGGCGATGTGTCTACTCCTCTGCTCAGTTTTTGTGCTACTCCCTGGGTCACCTGTACAGTCCTGGGCAAGTCACTTCTCTCTTCTGGGACTTGCTTTCTCTATCTGGAAAATGAGAGTGTTGGATCAAATGGTCTCTAAGATGGCTTGGAATCTTGACCTTTCAAGCTCCCATGTTTGGGCTGTGTCCCCAGTTATCAGCTGCTTTAATCAAAGGGTAAAATCTTGAAGGGCGGTGGTAAAGACCCACTGCGAATTTGAATTAGGAATCGGACCAAGCTCTACATTCCAAATGGATGTTTTTGTGTCGTGGATACAGCCTTTGCCTCCCAAGGGCTTAGAAAAGGCAGGTACAACTACATGGGGCCATCCCTCGCGCTGATGGGTGACGCAGACCACAGTGTCAGCGAAGACAGATGGCAGTCAGCAAGTGTGCCCGGGCAGCTCCACTCGGAAGCTCACTGTCAGAGGCTGGGGGGTACATGGTCCTCAGGGGTCTCCAGCAGCCATTCATAGCCCCAACAGTGTGTAGGTAGCAAAGCCACCTCTGTGGCTGCCTCCAGCGATCTGCTCTTTTCCAAGAGATGGACATCAGGCAAAAGAAGAGGCAAACTCTCCTAGGCACATCCAGGCCAGACCTATGAGATATACCGGGGCAGGGGGGGCACGTGGTGCATGGTGGAGGAGAAGGACAAAGTGGCGCAGAGAGAGCCTGCAAGTCAGAATGGCAGGCTCTTTGTAATGTCACTAACCACTGTTACTTGAGGACTAAGTCAGCCAGGTGATGCTATCAGTAGTCCTATTTTGCAGATGAAGAGATTGAGGCCCAGAGAGGTTGAGTAAGTAGTCCAAAGTCACATAGCTTACCAGAGGCAGAGGTAGGACTGCAAAGCAGACGTCATGATCACTCTTCCAGGCTGTGATGGGCTCCCTAGGGTTGGATTATCTTCCCTAGTCTCTGGGCCAGAAATTAGGACATGCCATCTTAGAAGTATGAATGTTCGTGCAGCAGATGAGAACATCTAATATTGCCTACCTATCTATCTATCTATCTATCTATCTATCTATCTATCTATCATCTATCTATCATCATCATCTCTTTCTCTCTCTTAATATCCCATCAAGCAGGAAGTATAAAAAGCCCTGCAGTTGGTTATGATTTGTATATCCATATCCTCATTTGTTCTTCCAGTAGTCCTGCAGGGCAGGGAGGACTGGTATTCCTGAGATGACAGATCTCAGCCCTAGTGAAGGTCAGTCCTTTTTCAAGGTGCCACTGCTGGTTGATGACTGGCCTTTCATAAAATCCCAGGATTGCTGACTCCTGTTCATAATGTCCTGCTGAGCACAACAAGGTCCCCTGGTTTGGCCAGTAGGACCGGGGGTGCTGGCTTCCCAGGCACAGGGATCTTGGCCTCTGTGTACTTTGCATTCTTGGGGGTTCTGTGCAGATCTGTGCCCAGAGATCATCTCTGCCTCCTGCCAGAAACAGCCCCGGGGGCTCATGTACAGGCTTTTGGTCCGAACGCATGTTCAGGTGGGAGATTTTGTGGGCTTTATCCTGCACTTAAGTCCTGGTATGGGGCAGCAGGGGCTTTCCCACAGAAACCACAGCCAGGAGCCATGTCAGGGCTGCGAGTCAAGCAGGCATACTGAGCTTTGCTTCAAGCCAGAGCTGCCCACTGCGCCACTGCTGCAGGCCAGCTGTCCTGGGGCAGCCTGAGCCAGGGAGAGCTCCCGGGGGGCAGCCTCGGGGAGGGTTAAATGGTATTTGCATGGGGCTTCATACCATAGAGGAATGGAGAAGCTTGGATTTCTGAGAGACAATTCCACCTGGTCTGGGTGGCTTAAGGGAAGTCTTTTTTGGAGGCAGGAGCCTAGACATGCTGATTTTTAGAGATTTTTTTTGCTACTTAAATTTTTTCCTTTCTCTGCCTAATTTTGTTTTTCTGCTTTAAAAATGCTTATAATGTAAAATTTTGACTGTTTACCTGTCACTGAGGCAACCTTCTTAGCTTATGGCTGCTACCCCTTGCCTCAGGTCTTGCTTTTCCTCTTGTTTCTATTTTTCTAACCCCACTGAACAACTGTGTGATCTAGGGGAAGCCTCTTGTGTTGCAGGTTATCATTGTAAGAACATGGGTTATGTTTTCAACAGATCTGAATTTGAATCTCAGCAGGCAGGCTCCAGCCAGCTGTGTGAACCGGGGTAAATCACTGTCTTTCTGAACCTCGATTCATTCCCCTGTAACATGAGGGTAACGATTAACTCACCTAGTTGTTATGGAGATCTAAGGAGACCTCTAAGTTCTTAGAATATAGAAGGTCTCAGGACCTGCTGGAATGAGGCAGTCCGGTGAACGACGAAGAGAGCATCTACTGAATGTGGAAGATAAGATTTCTGAGCTTGAGTTTAGTCACAGAGTGAATGAGCTCTTGCAATGTGACGTGTGAGTCTGTGGATTAGCGGATGTGGCTTTGGGGCATTCGTGGTCAGTACCTGTCCTGAAATGTGCACTTGAGTGAGTGGTGATGCCGACAGGTGGAGTGGGTGTGTGAGATAAAGGAGATGTAGGAGGAGGTTCTCCAGAGTCGGAAATGCAGTAGGATTTATGCACCTGCAGTAGCAGGAAGCTGGAGGACCTCCCGCCTATGTGGATGGTCTGAGAAAGGACCAGAAAGCTGGCGAATGGAGTTGTGTGGTGTTTGTTTTTGTGGGAGTAGAGGTGGTGGTCTATAGTTTTTTAAAAGAGATTGAAGAAGGTAGGGGAAGCCTTAGATGGAGTGCTTTGAAGCTCCATCAGGAGAAGGTTTAATTTAGGCTTAAGGAGGCTTTGGCAGATGCAGGGAATTCAGCACAGTATGGGGAGGGTGGGTTAGGAGGCAAGATGGATGGGGGCCAAATTCTACCAGCTTTTGCTAATGAGAGTGCACCCACCTCAGAGAACATCTTAAAATGGCTTATTTGTTTGATATTTTCATTGCTTTGATGTTTCAGACAACGGCCCTCAAAGCAGCATACCAGACCTAACTCAGCCTCAACAAACATTAGCACCAGATGGTTGGTGTCTCAGTGTCACATCCTCCCCTGAGCCCTGGTGCCCAGGCAGATGGGCCATTGGAAGTTCTGGAGAAGTTGCTCTGGATGTGAGCACCACAGGGATTGTCAGAGAGAGCCCCACGGGTGTGGTGGGGTTGGGGTGGGCCTCTGGCACAGCTCAGGCACCGGCTCCCTTACCCTCAGCAATGTCTGGCGGCCATGACCTCCTCAGAGCCTCCTGGAGGAAAGATGCTGTGAAAAGGAGGAGGCTTTGGGCATTGTCATCCCACTACTGTTTTCTCTTTTATCTGGTGCAACAAGAAGTTTGGCCACCGTTGGGTTTTTGTTTGAGGCTTCACTCAAACTTTGCTAGAAGTGAGTCGTGTTTTTGCAAACCTTGCCTGGTGGTGAGATTGTAAAGGGCGTAAGACTGGAATTAGAGGACCTGGATTCAAGTTCTGGCTTTGTTACAGTGGTCTGAGATTCAGCTTATTCATCTGTAGAGTGGGACAAATAATGGAAATCTACCTCAACAGTTTGTTGTGAGAATTAGAAGGGATTATGCATGTAGAATCATGTAGAACGTAAAAGATAGGAATACAACTCTGCTCAAATGTATACAGTCTGCAAGCTGAATGTATATATCACTTGAATTGGAAACATCAACTTTAAAATGAATATTACTGACTATGGCACAGGGCCTTCCACCACTTTGGGTAGCCCCAAAAGAGTTCTCAGTCCCACCTGCTCACTGGCAAAGGCATAGGAAATTGTCTGAACCTAAGCCACCTTACAACACCTCCTTCCCCCCCTGGGGGCGATTTTTGTCTTTCCATGTTATTTCCAACTCTTGTTTATTACTGAGTGGCCTCTACCTTGTCTCCTTCATACTCACTTTTTTCTGTAGCTGACAGTGATTCAGGTTGACCTGATCCTACAAATACAGCCAAAAGAGAAAAAATTCTCAGGATATGCTTATTAAAGCATCATGTAAACCTGGATATAGTTAAGAAATAAAAGAGTGACAACACTCATACTAGTGTGGGGGACAGGCACTCATGACGTTTGGTCATGCGCTTGGATTCAACCCTATTAGAAGGAAATTTGGCATATGTTGTACAGTAATTTCACATCTAGGAATATATCCTAAAGAAATGAATAGTCAAATTCACAAAGCTGTATAACCAAGATGGAGACCTTGTATGGTTGTTTATAATACCAGCAATTGGAAACATGATAAATATTCAATAATAGGGATTTGTTGAATAGATTATGGAATCTATTCATGCTCATGATGAAATGCTACATAGCCATTAGAAATGGTGACCTGGATTAGATGTTACTGATAAAACTGAGAAGGAAAGGGATTACAAAATATATATGATTCCATTTTTTTTTTAAGAACAAAGCATTAATAAGTGCATAGAAAAAAGTCTGGAACCCAGGCATATTTTATGGGAGGGGAAAGAAATGAAAGCGGACTTAAAAAGTTTTCTATTTAATTGAATTTTGATTTTTTTTCATGGAATGAACAGATATTGCTTCTTTAATAAAGAAATCACAGTAACTTAAGTTAAATCAAGACCATTAACACAGACATAAAAATTGCCCAGCTGACTTTTCTTTCCATTAGAATCTCAAAGTCTCTTTCTTTCTCTTTAGATTAGATTAGCTTCCCAGGATTCTATAAACATAAAACACAATTAGTTCTTAAGCAATATTCTTGATTAATCTTGTGTTGAATTACTAATTTGCCAACAATATATTATTTACTCTTGTTCTTTGTATTTCTACTTCATTTGGGCTGAAGGAAAGCTGAAGAGGACTTCTCCGCCCTGTCTTCACTTTTGTATGATTGTCCTTTCCAGCTGCAATTCTGGAGAGGAAACAAACACTGAAACCCCATCAGGGAGGCAGCTGTGTGCGTCCCAATCTGTCTGGCTGGAAGGAACAACTCTTGGAAATTACCCGGAGGGCAGAAGCTCATTCCCAGTGCTCTGTGCCCTCCGGCCCTCCAGCCCTGTCACCCTGACCCCTCTTCCCCTGGCTCCCTCTGAGCCTATTCCTGGAGGCCTTTTGGAACTGGGTTTAGGGGACCTGTAGCTGAGTTCTCTAGCCCAAAGGGGGTTTAGCTTGTTCATGAGAAATGAATCAGCATGGGAGCCTAGAGCTGTGAGATACTTTTGTTCTGAAATCTGGAATCTTCTGGACAGTCTAGAAAGACTTGTTTTGGCAGGTGAAGTCTCAAGCCCCAGGATGGGGCATTTGGGTTTCTGGCTTGGTTAGACATGTTCCCCAGAGCACACAGAGCTATCATGTTAAAAATAGGAAGATGGGCTGGTGTGAGAGGAGAGCCTGCTCCCCAGAATCCTGGGTCCACACCATTGTGTGAATTCATCATGAGAGCGCTTGTTAAAATTCTGGGTTTCATTTAGAGCTTGGCCACATGCAGAAGTTGAAGAACAGGGTGTAGCAGCAAGCCAAGAGGTTGGGGTGAGGAATTTGAAGGATTAGGGCAAATGAGCGGCATAGCGTAAGATAAATCAGGAGGTTGGGTCAGGCCACTTGTGAGTCATGGTCCTCCAAGCTGCCCAAGAAGATTGAATGGTACCCTACTAAAGGCTTCTGGTGGTGGTGGCCTCCTGACTTTCAGTCTCCATCTGCAGAAGAGAGCTGAATTATACAGGAAGGAATCCCTGTCTCTAAAAGTCATGAGACATTGTGATTGGTGTCCAGTAAAATTTTCTCTCCCGAAGACTTAAAAAATGTTTTTCTCTGAAGGGAAGATTTGCTCCTGGCAGGGTTGGTTTGGTGGTATCCTTGAGGTGAGGTAGGAGGACTCATGAGAAGACACATAGGGAGAGGACAGTAGCTGCCATGTTGGCCGCCCATCATCCCCACCCTCTTGCTCAGCTAGAAGAATTCCCCACTTGGGGAGTCAGTGTGGGAAGCAGGGCTCTGCTCACCCAGAGGAAGCTCTCAGAGTCAGACTCTTATTCTCCCAGGACCCTGGAGGCTAGGCAATTTCGGAAGCTCCTACTGGAGGATCTTGAGTCTCAAGATGCTTGGCAGAAAGAAGAAGGGATGGTGCAGGACTCATTCTGTGTGGTGACCCCAGAAGGCAGGGTCTGGTGCTGGTGCCACAGTATAGCAGCAGTGCTGTCCCAGGACTAGTGGCTGTGAGAATGGTACCCTAAGCGGATGGTCCAGGCGTGAACTTGGCTCTTCTCCCTTAAAAGTGGGATTATCCATCCTTCCTGTCGATTCTTTGAGCAATCCTATATCGTTCCATTAAATTCCTTTTCTTTCTAAAACACAGCAACCTTCAGTTAATTTCCATCATTTGTGACCAAGAACAATGACTGATGTATCTCTGAAGGTCTTAATCTTTTCAGGAACACAAACTTGCATTGCCGAATGAGAATATATCTTAATTATTTTCTTCCTTGCTTCAAGATGTCCTCCTGGGCAGACTTGTCATTGGAAGCTCTGATTCTATCCTTAGAGAGAGTAGGTGTTATGAGCCATGAGCTTGTGAGTTTCAGGATCCTTGGGGTTTTCTTGGTGGTGGGGAGCAACTTGGAAACAGGCTAATCTTGTCACCACTGTTAACTAAACGGGGACTTATAGAAATTGTTCATGTATCATTCAGGGTCCCAGACTCCACACGGACTATAGCAAAAAGATGATTCAATCAAAGAGATGAATCAGCTCCACCTCCTTGAATAACACCATCTTACCTCTGTGAGTGGCCTTTCTCGTCTCAGACCTGTTTAGTCCGCTCTCTCATCAGATCTGGGAGGGAGGTGGGCATTCAAAGGCAGTTGCTGTCAATCTCTTTGAGCCTCAGTAGGATTAAGTATGAGAAGCCAGGTCTTCTCCTCAAGCTTTTTCCTTCATCCTGTAGAACCTGAACTTGGTCAATACTAGGGCACACATATTTTGTATTTGCCCAGCTCGAAACTGGAGGAAAAATCTGCTAGAAAAAATTAAATGGATGCATTTTATCAGAGAACATCCATTACTGACTCCACAGCTTGACTCCTGCTTTCCTCTTTCTCCTTCCTCTTCTCCTTCCATCCATTCTGTTCAAAAACCTGCTCCCCACTCAACTGTGTCCTTGGGTGTCTTCCCCACAGTTACAATTCTAACACCTAGAACAATCCTTGGCACAGTTTGTTATTAAATTTGATTTCTGTGGTGATTGGAAATAGAGTTGGGGTTGAGAGCAAGGGGAGAGGGAAGCGGCTGATTTGGCCCAAGCCAACCTTTCTGCTGAGCCAGCTTGCTGTCTGGGGTGGTATCTGAGGCTGGGATTTGGACACAACTCTGTCTCCCATCCAGGTCCTGGCAGCAGGAACAATGACCCGGGCCTTGTCTCTCCAAGCCCCCCCACGCAAGCAGTGTCCAGCAAGTTTTGTAATGTGAGAGTTTCTTTGGAGGCTGAGGCCTTCATGCTTAGCTGCAAGTTGTTGAGACGCTGTTTTCAATCTTTTTAGTGTGTGGGTTGGCTTCCAGATTGATAGCTTTGGAAATTGGACTCCTCTAACTTGTCCCACAAACAGGTATCACCTGTGAGCTGCAAGCAGAGGCAGAACATGGTGTCCGAGGCCACGTCCTGATTTTCCAGGGCTTGGGATGGGTGTGGGAGGGTGAGGGAAGGTTTGGAGGGCCCAGAGAAATGATGTCTATAACCAAGAATTAATAATAGTTATGAAAAATCAGCCACCTGCATTAAATCCCCTCTTAATAGGATGTTTTTCAAGATAAGCAGCTGAAAAGTGACATTTGAATGAATTCAGTTTTAACTTGTCCATTACTTTGAGGCTGCCCTCCGAAGGCAGAGCTGATGAAAAGCAAAGCACCTGTTTACACTCCTATTCAGGCCATAAGAAAATGAGACAGGGGAGTTCAAGCTCTTGAATTAACATTTACCCTCCTTCCCAGTAGTACATCTGATAATCTGGTGAAATTGGTGCTAAAATTTCCAGTGGATTATCTTCTTAATCTCATAGCAGGAAAAAAGATAATAATAACAAAAGTAGCTATGGGTTAAATGTCCACTATGCATCAGATGTTGTATATTTATAATCTCCAATCCCCAAAATAATCTTGTGAGGGAGGTGTTATTACCCTAATTTTATAGACAAAGAGTCTGAACACTGAGTCTAAGAGAAGCTGTCACTTGCCCAAATTTGCATGACTCAGGGATGTTGGGATCCAGGTGGTGTGTTCTCCCTCCAAGTCAGTGTTCTCTCCCCGCTGGTGCTCCGGGCAGACTCTCACCCTCCCATCCTCCCCCAGCTCCAGGACAGGTCAGGACCAGGGAGAGAGACGTCCGCTGTTCACCTAGTGCTTGGCTCCTTCACCACACAGTTCTTGGCTACAACCTATTGTCCTGGTTTACTCCTGGGAGTAAGGAAGGAATGAATTAATTCCTGGCTGGGAGAAGGAATGAATTAATTTGTAGAAAGATGAGGATAGTTTGGAAAAGGGATGACATGGGAAGGACTGGGGCAAAGATGGGAGGTGAGAAATTAGTTGTGTTGGTTTAGAGAACTGGTTACAGTAATTTCTCAAGGTGAGGGGCATATTTGCTTTGTCATTCCCATGTTCTCAGAGATGAAAAAGTCCTGGTCTAGGGAAATCTAATTAAAAACAAAATTCACAGATATTAAAAGTTTCTGATTTCTCTGGTAAGGACTGATGAATGGAGCCGTCATACCTACCCACTCAAAAGGCTACATATGTTATGGTTTCATTTATAGGACATTCTGGAAGAGACACAAATTGATGATTGCCAGAGGCTGGGGTCAAGTGAGGTATTGACTACAAAGAAGCATGAGGGGATGTTTTGGGGTGATAGAAATGTTCTGCATTTTGATCGTGGGGGTGGTTTTACACTGTATGCTTGGCTATAAGAGAAAAGCGTTTCAGAACTGCTCAGTTGTCCTTCAACTTAACACCAGTGGTTCTGGTTACCCCCAAGAATTTGGAGAAAAATCTCCCACAGTCCCAGTATGGCTGGGAAGTGTCAAGGAGGCTTAGGAGACATAGAAATGGGGTGCATTAACCAGAAAGATGTCCTGGGCCAGAACTCAGAGCTGGTAACAGGAAATGGTTCTGAATCCAGAATCGGGGCCAACTTCACTCCAAGGGGATAACTCCTCAGTGCTAGCTGAGGGGTTACTCCTCCTGGGCCCCCACGGCCCCCATCTGCCTCCCATCCAGCTCCGCCATCCTGTCCTACTGGCTATTTTTCACACCTCCACCCTGGCATTCTGTTTTGCGTCTCATGCTACTTCCTAGCCCTGGACCCCCCAGTGCACTGGCCTGAGATGACCACAGTCCCCTTAAGTAATGGCGATGGAGAGAGTAGATTTGGGGACAGCAAAAACAAAAATAGTGCTCCCCAGAGGGCAGACTCTGTACCAGGCCCTATGCAAGGCAGTTTACTACATTAACTACTCCTCTGCAGGGAATGTCTGTTTAACCAAGATTCAGAGAGGTTAAGTGACTTGCTCGGGATCACACAACTAGCAACAGAGTCAGAATCCAGATTAAGGCTTATCAGACTCCAGAACTCCAGAAAGAGGACAGAATAAAAGTGGTCTTTCTGTCATAAATACCAGCATCACTGCTTAGCTATTCATTCCTATTCTCAATGTGGACTGCAGGATTCCCAGTGCTGGGTGATTTTGGCCCCAGATGGGAAAGCTAAAGCACAGAGAGGTTGAGTGAAATATCCAGTTCCAAACAGGTCAACAGATGAACCTGAAACAGAACTTGGGTGGCCCATTAATTTATTACCTCTTTTCAAACACTGCTGAGAGGTCCAATTGATTGCATGAAAAATATCAACTCAGGGAAACACATCAGTCCAACTGATAAAGATGTCAGACATGAAGGTGCATGCTTGCTTAGTGAGCCAAGTAGTAAGAAATGTGGGTGGGTGGAGTCTCAGAAAGCTGGCCAGGGTGACATTCATCTAGAACTGGGAGAGGTTTGGAAGATGAGATTGTCTAGTTTTCCACTACATCTCTGACAAGCACTTACCTAAGCCCCTGCCCACAGGGGAGACAAAACTCATATTTCCAGGGGCTACAGATTCCACTTCTGGACACTTCTGATTTCCTGGATGCTGGATGAATAGAAGTAGAATGTCAAAATTCTCAGCCTGAGAGCCTATGAAGGCAAACGAGATCACTCTGAGAGGCAGATGCAGTGGGAATGCCAAAGGGTTCAGCCACTTTGGAAAACAGTTTGACCATTTCTTACAAAGTTAAGTGTACATTTACCATATGGCCCAGTGATCCCCCTTCCAGATCTTTATCCCCTGACAACATATGTCCACACTAAAAGATGTACACAAATGCTTCATTTGTAATCATCAAAAGCTGTAAACAATCTGGACAACACCCTAAACATCAACAATGGTCTATCAACCGGTGGATGGATAGTAAACTGTGTCATAGCCCCAGATTACGACTAGTATAGCAAGAAAAAGAGAACCTCTGTCTGATATGGGCAACACCATGGATGAATCTCAAATGCCTTATCTAAGGGAAAGAAACCAGACTCAAAAGGCTACATATGTTATGGTTTCATTTATAGGACATTCTGGAAGAGACACAAATTGATGATTGCCAGAGGCTGTGGTCAAGTGAGGTACTGACTACAAAGAAGCATGAGGGGATGTTTTGGGGTGATAGAAATGTTCTGCATTTTGATCGTGGGGATGGTTTTACACTGTATGCATTTATGGCAATTTATTCAACTATACACTTAAAAAGGGTAAATTTTACTGCAAGCAAATTACACCTCAAAAATATGACTTTAGAAAAATGTAAAAAAATAACTCAGAAAGAATTTGATAGTTGGATGGTCTGTGTAGCTGCAAAATTTTGGTCCTCATCGTAGTGATGGTAATGAGAGGCCTCCCACCCAACCTGCTCACCCAACATCTACAAGAGCTGCCTCACATGAGCACTGGAATCAGTCCAGCCACAGCAGAAACCTGGGCCACTACTCTCTCTGGGCCAATAATTCTGACGTCCCTGTTACTCTGTCCGAGGCGCTGTCTTTGAAGCTGTACTTGGTCTGTACCTGCATCAAGGCCTTTCCACCCAGGCCATGGAGGTGCTTCCCCGTGGCTCCAAGCTACTTGGTAGTTACTTTTTCTGCCAAGACAGAAATTGTTTCCCTTTCTTGGTGGTCCACTCCTTTGTGATTATCCCCAGAGAAACTGCTTAGGTCCTCAGATATCATGCCTCTTTTAATGGTTACGCAAGGCCCTTTGCTTTCTGTTGTCAACAGGGTGCCCGGGACTGGGGCAGATTAAAGCAGGGCCACCACCTTGCTATTTCTGGAACCCTATTCTCCCCTTCATGCCCAGACCTTGGGACTATGGCCAGAAAGCCAGTGTTTTCTCCCCTATTGCAGATTCTCCTTTGCTTCTCTTCTTGAAATCGAGCTTTTCTTGACATGTTCTACCCACACACTGCAAACTCACCATCCCTGTTTCTTCATCTGAACCCCAAGTTTGGCCATGATTCAGTTCTTTCCCTAAGGCATTCTAATGCCCCATGCAAACCACTGCTGTAAGTAAATGAGGGTTGGGGAATCTGGGGGAGTAGCTAACTTCAGATGTTTGAAATAGCTCAATTCTAGTGCTAGTCTAAGACCCTCTTTTACAGTAGGAAGATGTTTGTGCCTTTCAGCAGCTTCTGTCTACTGTCCCCATTTCCCTCCCCTACCACTTCAGCTACTTGAAGACAATGATTGTGTCTTCTTGGAATCCTATTCAGGCTGCCTTAGTAAGAATGCTGTATCTTCTGGGGAGACTGCATCTGGACTTCTGACTTGAGATGTAGACCATGCATATAAGGAGGACATTAGAAAAAAGAGAGGGGATGACTTAGAAGGGAACAAGTAGAGTCCCCACACCATGTTGCAAGGAAAATAGGGTCAGCCCTGGACCTACCGAGTGCTCTGGATTTGCCTTTCTTTCCTATGTGAAGACATCTAGAGAAACAACCTGTCATTGCTATGTCATTATTGAGCAAAATAACTCCTGCCCATCAGGGCATCTGGTATGGGATGATAACTGCACATGGTGAAAGCTCCCATGGAATTATTAACAGGTTTTTGAATAAATTATTTCTATTTTTTTTTGCCCCAGAGTGGATTTAGCATCTCAAAGGAATATTGGCTTGGGCTGGATACTGTGTGGAGGCCCTGAGGCAGGCAAAGTCCTGGTTTTAATGGAAGAAACACCCAAGACACCTGGGGAAAAGACCCAAAAACAAAAAAGAGAAGCATAATGTACCCAGCTGTCCTCAAAGCATATGGGAGTTGGCACTGTGTGCAGTTCTGGGGCTCAGTCGAGGTTGAAACATAGACCAAACACTGGCAAGTCTGTGGGCCAACTCCCTGCTTTTCTGGGATGGTCTCACTGAGAATTAGAAATATGTTTTATTGACCAGAAGTCCCTTTAGTCTTTAACACACAGGCTGCCCCTTCTGTCTTGTACTGGACAAGACCCACTCCATTCTGAGCACAGCTATGCTGTCTGAGCACAGGTGAAGACCCCCTTTCCAGAACATGTTTTGGGGGAAGGCCTTGTATTTATTTGGAAGAAGTTATTTTAGCCACTATGGATGGAAGATGACATCCATAGGCCTAAGTAATAAAAGATGCTTTTGGAATTACTCTGTGTAGGACAGGAGAGGCATTTGTTGTTCTTGAGAGGAGAGCAAAGAGAGAATAAAGGAAAAAGAGGTGAGTGGGAAGCCAGGAGATATATGAGAACTTGGGGGTGATCCCAACTCCCTAAAGGTTTAATTATTAAAGGTAAGTTACTAAACTGCAAATGGCTGGAGGGATTGGACTTAGGGGTGAGTGTGCCAAGGAAGGGGCTGAATATTATACCTACACCTGAGTGATAGAGGCCAGTGACGGTGGCTGGGATGCAGGAACTGAGGGTCTGAGCCCTAGTGACATTTGTTTCCTTGTTAATTTCTCTCCTTAGACTTGAATCCTTCCCCTGGGCTGCATCCTTGTATTCCCAGTGCCTACCACACTCTCTGAAACATAGAAGGACCTCAGTCAATGTTGTTTAAAGGAAAGTAGGGTGGACATATAGGCAGTAAAATCTTCTAAAGGTAAAAGATGATTAGTAATTATCTAAAAGGTAAAAGATAATTGAGAATGTCCCAGAAACTTCAAAGTCCCAATATTGATTTCTTCTGAAGTCTTTTGATTCATTCAAAGGGAAATGGATTCAATCAAGCATTTCTTCAAACTTTTGTTCCCTTGACACTGTCTCTTCTTAAAGTCTGGCCTAGAGCCACCTGCTCCTTGAATCCTCTTCTGTGCCCTAATTGGGCATCATGGTACATGATCTAGAGTTACGGAAAATTAGAATTGAGAAGAGAAGTCAGAAGTCACTTACCAAGAGTGATTCCTGGACCTTTCTTTATTTTCATTTTATTTTGGTATCATTAACATACAATCACATGAGCAATATTGTAGTTACTAGATTCCCCCCATTATCAAGTCCCCACCACATACTCCTGGACCTTTCTTATGTCACTTAACACTTTCTATCTCTGTTTGTCTTTTTTTTTTTAACATAATTTATTTTATCATTAATCTACAATTACATGTGCAATATTACGGTTATTAAACTACCCCTTCCTCAGGTCCCCCCCACCAACCCCATTACAGTCACTGTCCATCAGCATAGTGAGATGCTATAGAATCACTACTTGTCTTTTCTGAGTTGTACTGCCCTCCCCGTGCCCCCCCCCAACATTATATCTGCTAATCCTAATGCCCCTTTTTCCCTCTTATCCCTCCCTTCCCACCCATTTTCCCCAGTCCCTTTCCCTTTGGTAACTATTAGTCTGTTCTTGGGTTCTGTGAGTCTGCTGCTGTTTTGTTCCTTCAGTATTTTTTCTTTGTTCTTATACTCTACATATGAGTGAAATCATTTGATACTTGTCTTTTCGGCTTGGCTTATTTCACTGAGCATAATACCCTCTAGCTCCATCCATGT
>JAVSCE010019513.1:0-101886 GCA_032199065.1 Smutsia gigantea
ACACAGAGGCACTGAACAACACACTAGAACACATGGACCTAACAGACATCTACAGAACTCTACACTGAAAAGCAAAAGGATACACATTCTTCTCAAGTGCACATGGAACATTTTCCAGAATAGACCACATAGTAGGCCACAAAATGAACCTCAGTAAAGTCAAAAATATTGATATTCTACCAACCAATTTCTCAGATCACAAAGGTATAAAACTAGAGATAAATTTTAGAAAGAAACCAAAAAGGCTCACAAATACATGGAGACGTAACAACATTCTCCTAATTAATCAATGGGTTATTGCCCAAATCAAAACACAAATCAAAGAATATATGGAGACTAATGACAACAACAACACAAAGCCACAGCTTCTGTGGGACGCAGCAAAGGCAGTTCTAAGAGGAAAGTATATTGCAATCCAGGCCTATTTAAAGAAGGAAGAATATTCCCAAATGAATAGTCTAAAGACACAATTACTGAAATTGGAAAAAGAACAAGTGAGGCCCAAAGTCACCAGAAGGATGCACACAATAAAGATCAGAGAAGAAATAAATAAAATTGAGAAGAATAAAACAATAGAAAAAAATCAATGAAACCAAGAGCTGGTTCTTTGAAAAAATAAACAAAATAGATAAATCCTAGCCAGACTCATTAAGAGAAAAAGAGAATCTATACACATAAACAGAATCAGAAATGAGAAAGGAAAAATCACGATGGACCCCACAGAAATACAAAGAATTATAAGAGAATATTATGAGACTCTACATGCTAACAAGCTGGAAAACATAGAAGAAATGGACAACTTCTTAGAAAAATACAACCTTCCAAGACTGACCAAGCAAGAAACAGAAAAACTAAATAGACCAATCACCAGCAACAAAATTGAATAGGTAAACAAAAAACTACCCAAGAACAAAACCCCAGACCAGATGGATTCACCTCTGAATTCTACCAGACATATAGAGAAGAAATAACACTCATTCTCCTTAAAGATTTCCAAAAAATAGAAGAGGAGGGAACACTTCCAAACTCATTCTATGAAGCCAGCATCACTCTAATACCAAAACTGGGCAAAGACCTCACCAAAAAAGAAAACTATAGACCAATATCCCTGATGAACGTAGATGCAAAAATACTCAACAAAATATTAGCAAACCGAATTCAAAAATACATCAAGAGGATCATACACCATGATCAAGTGGGATTCATCCCAGGGATGCAAGGATGGTACAACATTTGAAAATCCATCAACATCATCCACCACATCAACAAAAAGAAGAACAAAAACCACATGATCATCTCCATAAATGCTGAAAAAGCATTTGACAAAATTCAGCATCCATTTATGATTAAAACTCTAAACAAAATGGGTACAGAGGGCAAGTACCTCAACATCATAAAGGCCATATATGACAAACCCACAGCTAACATCACACTTAACAGTGAGAAGCTGAAAGCTTTTCATCTAAGATTGGGAACAAGACAGGGATGCCCACTCTCTCCACTGTTATTCAACATAGTACTGGAGGTCCTAGCCACAGCAATCAGACAAAACAAAGAAATACAAGGCATCCATCTTGGTAAAGAAGAAGTCAAATTGTCACTATTTGCAGACGACATGATATTGTACATAAAAAACCCTAAAGACTCCACTGCAAAACTACTAGAACTAATATCTGAATTCAGCAAACTTGCCGGATACAAAATTAACACACAGAAATCTGTTGCTTTCCTATGCACTAATAATGAACTAACAGAAAGAGAAATCAGAAAAACAATCCATTCACAATTGTATCAAAAAGAATAAAATACCTAGGAATAAACCTAACGAAGGAAGTGAAAGACCTATACTCTGAAAGCTACAAGACCTTCCTAAGAGAAATTAAAGAGGACACTAACAAATGGAAATTCATCCTATGTTCTTGGCTAGGTAGAATAAATATTGTCAAAATGGCTATACTACCTAAAGCAATCTACAGATTCAACGCAATCCCTATCAAACTACCAACAGCTTTCTTCAATGAACTGGAACAAATAATTCTAAAATTCATATGGAACCACGAAAGACCCCGAATAGCCAAAGCAATCCCGAGAAGGAGGAATAAAACAGGGGGAATTACGCTCCCTGACTTCAAGCTCTACTACAAAGCCACAGTAATCAAGACAATTTGGTATTGGCACAAAGACAGACCCACAGACCAGTGGAACAGAATAGAAAATCCAAACAGTAACCCAAACATATACAGTCAGTTAATATTTGATAAAGGATCCTTGGATATACAATGGGGAGATGACGGCCTCCTCAGCAGCTGGTGTTGGCAAAACTGGACAGCTACATGTAAGAGAATGATACTGGACTACTGTCTAAACCAATACACAAAAGTAAACTCAAAATGGATCAAAGATCTGAATGTAAGTCATGAAACCATAAAACCCTTGGAAAAAAACATAGGCAAAAATCTCTTGGACATAAACATGAATGACTTCTTCATGAACATATCTCCCCAGGCAAGGGAAATAAAAGCAAAAATGAACAAGTGGGACTATATAAAGCTGAACAGCGTCTGTACAGCAAAGGGCACCATCAGCAGAACAGAAAGACATCCTACAGTATGGGAGAATATATTCATAAATGACGTATCCGATAAGGGGTTGACATCCAAAATATATAAAGAACTCATGCACCTCAACAAACAAAAAGCCAATAATCCAGTTAATAAATGGGCAAAGGACATGAATAGACACTTCTCCAAAGAAGAAATTCAGATGGCCAACAGGCACATGAAAAGGTGCTCCACATCGCTAATCATCAGAGAAATGCAGATTAAAACCGCAATGAGATATCACCTCACACCAGTGAGGATGGACAACATCCAAAAGACAAACAACAACAAATGTTGGCGAGGATGTGGAGAAAGAGGAACCCTCCTACACTGCTGGTGGGAATGCAAATTAGTTCATCCATTGTGGAAAGCAGTATGGAGGTTCCTCAAAAAACTCAAAATAGAAATACCATTTGACCCAGGAATCCCACTCCTAGGAATTTACCCTAAGAATGCAGCAGCCCAGTTTGAAAAAGACAGATGCACCCCTATGTGTATTGCAGCACTATTTACCATAGCCAGGAAATGGAAGCAACCTACGTGTCCATCAGTAGATGAATGGATAAAGTAGATGTGGTACATATACACAGTGGAATATTATTCAGCCATAAGAAGAAAAGAAATCCTACCATTTGCAACAACGTGGATGGAGCTATAGGGTATTATGCTCAGTGAAATAAGCAAACACGAAAAAGACAAGTATCAAATGATTTCACTCATATGTGGAGTATAAGAACAAAGAAAAAAACTGAAGGAACAAAACAGCAGCAGACTCACAGAACCCAAGAACGGACTAATAGTTACCAAAGAGAAAGGGACTGGGGAGGATGGGTGGGAAGGGAGGTACAAGGGGGAAAAAGGGGCATTACAATGAGCAGATGTAATGTTGGGGGGCACAGGGAGGGCTGTAGAACTCAGAGAAGACAAGTAGTGATTCTATTGCATCTCACTACGCTGATGGACAGTGACTGTAATGGGGTTGGTGGGGGGGACCTGATGAAGGGGTAGTTTAATAACCATAATATTGCACATGTAATTGTAGATTAATGATACCAACATAAATTTTAAAATAAAGAAACATCAGTTAAGCATAAACAAGAACTTAATTTCCAAAACTTAGTGGGGTGTAAGTTCCTTAATTAAAGCTTTTGTAGCATCTCCAAAAAAAAAATGAAACAAAAGAGAACATTTACACTTAAATGTCATGTATTCATTGTTGTCAACTCTATAATTTCAGACTATTTTATATTCAAAGGACAACATTTGTAAAATAAAACTAGTTTTATTTATGCTTGTAAAAGTATTTTACATATTTTCACATATATTACTGTTATACAAGCTGTTAATTATAAAGATAGTTACTAAAAAATGAGAAATGGTTGCTGATCCTTTAGGTAATGAAATTAAGTAGATGCAGAGAATTTGTAGCACCCAAAGATAATATTATTTGTCATTTTTAGACACTATACTATTTTTTTACCAAGTTATGATAAGGCCGCTCGTGAGGTCTCATTGTCTGGATCACCTATTGTGAGACTCGTGGTATATTAGATATGGTTCCATTTATGAAATATGTATGGCCCTCCTCTGTACAGCTGGAGCACTTATATTAGACTACAGAACAGAAAAACCTTCATCATATAAGAAAATGTGAAGCTTAATACTGCCTGATGAAGGGTAAGGAACATAATAGATCAAATTTGGGCTGGAGTAATTGGAGGGGATGTCTCATCACAGGACTCAGGGTTTGGTACAGACCTGGATGGATTTAAGCACAGAAAGGGAGAAAATATCCTACAGTTTAATAAGCTGAGTGATGGATACATGGAGATTTACTGTGCTATTTTCTCTACTTCTGTATGTGATTAAGATGTTCCATAATAATAATGTTTTAAAATCCCTTCAGGAGTGGCAAGAATGAGCAAAGATGACAATCTTTGGAAAAAGGGACCTAGGTTGGCTAAAGCAGGTAAGAAGGTACTGAGACAGCTAGATAAGGTAATAAGGGACAGTTAAGACAGCATCAGATTTTGAATAAGAGATATTTTGGATAAGATAATTAAAGACTTGACTTTGAGTTAGGTAACTGGGAATCAGGTTACTGGACCACACAAAACCAAGCCTCACTTTAAATACTAGTAGTTTCCTGCAACAAATCTTTAATATTCAGCATTTTTTCACCATTTAATGGTAAGAGTCATTGCCAATGATATTCTAATGGGATGTGACATCCTCTAACGGGGAGCTTGATTGCTGCTGCTAAGACCTCTTTGGGAGAACAGTATCTATGTTGAGTCATTGTGATCTAGGTAGCTGGTTCTCAGACCTTCCTGACATTCTGAGGACAACTTGACATGGTCAGACTCTTAGTGACACTCAGACACTAGTAAGAGAGAACAATGTAAGACAAAGTGCCAGCTTGGCATTTAGAGCAGCACATCCCATTTTCAGTGAGGGGTACCTGACAGAGATGATGCACAGTAGTCTGTTTGTCTACACCCATTCTCTGTGCTCACTATTTTTCTTCCATATACATCTTTCCTTCTTGATGTTCCATTACTATAGCCACACTGAAGTCCATGAGAGACAGAGTACCTTGTGTGTCTCTGCTTAGAGTTCTAGGGGCTCTCCGTTTGAAAGTCAATATTCAGTGGAGTTAGGCATCCATCAATTAGGGAATTGTTTTAGGTTTTCTTCATATTGTATGCTCTCATTTTAATATATTTAAATAATCAGTTTTAGAATTATTCCAGCGCATCTGGTAGTTCATTCATTCACTCAACATTCATTAGGTGCTATTATTAAATTAAAAAAATGTAGTAAGTTGTTAAAAAGTGATTATTGAAGTCTTTCAATAGTGCAGTTTTTCAATAATGCAATTTTCAATAGCACGATTCTATCACTTCCTGGCTCACGTGGTCTCTGGTAAGTTGTTTAACCTTGTCAGCTTCAGTTTTTAATTCTGAACATAGGTTAATACTAAAACCCTTTTCATTGAATTATGAAGAGCAAATGAAATATTTTATGTCCAAGTACTTCAAAAAGCATTATCAGCTCTGTCATTCCCAATTATTTAATAATTATGGGTATTAGATTTTTGATATCAACTTCTTGAGCAGAAGAACATTGAGTTGAATGCAACATATTGACAATGGCATTTATAAGATCTTGTTTGGTAGGAATAAAGATGCTGGAGGAGATATGGGTGGCTAGTCCACATGTAAGATGACAAGGATCTGGACCAAGGTGGATCATGGAAAAGTAACAAAATTCAATGAATTCAAAATAAATTACAAAGGAAAATCCAACAAGCTTGGTAACAAGATTAAATGTTGATGATGAAAGAAAATGCCAAATTACTGTGTAATGTTGAATACCTGGAGAATGGTATTATAAGTGTGAAAGAGGGCATTAAAATGATAAGCTATTTTAAGAAGGAAATATGGCCCAAGAAACTGACTTTTGTTTTGGACATGTTAATGTTTGAGATGATGTTGATGGAATATTCTGTTGATCATATCTTAAAAGCAGTTGGAAATATGGAAACATAAATCAAAGATGAGGATACAGCCAAAAGTGTGATGAAATGATAACAAATAATGATCAAAGCTAGTAATGAATGGCTTTCTATGTGACAGAGATTCGTTTAAGTGCTTTCTAAGGGTTCTCTCATGATTTTCATGTCAAATAGTATCTCCAGTTTGCTGATGAGAACCGAAGGTGCAGAGAGGCTAAATAACTTGCCATACATTACACAGCTAATAAACAGCTTAGGGGAAGGAGAATGGATAAGCTTTTCCAGGAAATACAGAAAAATGGAAGACTGAATGAAAGGCAATTCCCATGAGCAGTGAAAAGATGAGAAAGAAGAAAACCAGATTCCAGGAGTCATTGGAGAAGTCAGAGAAGGTTAGCTGAGCAATGTCACAGAAAAGGCAAGGCACGGTTTCAAGAAGGTGTGGTCTACAAAGTTTAGTACTGAGAGTTCAAGAGCAATGAATCAAAGTATCAGTTGGGCAGTACTGATGAGGCAGGAATGTGAACAGGGTGATGGTTTCTGAAGCCAAATAACAGGGATCGAGGGGATGGATATGAAGAGAGGGAAGTGATGATAATTTTTCATGATATTAACCTATAAGAGATTGTGACAGAATGATAGTATAAAGAGACAAAAGGGACAATGGAAGCTTTTGAAATTAGAACTTCACCTGATGCATGAAACGTGTCCATATAGTCAAGACACACAGTATCTTTTCTTGATCATAATCCCAGATCAGTAGAGATAGAATACCTTCCTAAGTGCTCATATACTGGAAAAACATTTAGGTTTTCTTTTTCTTCTTTTTAATTAAAAAAAAGTCAGTATGCAAACTCTTGGCATTTTCCGCAAATTCTTACTTTGTTAAAGGAACAGAAGGGACCTATTAATCCAAACACAGTATTACATGAAAGGTACATTTATATATTGGCAAGCAAAACAAATTTAGTTGAAATGGAAGTTGTGGGAGAAAACCCCACACAAATAAAAAGTTTTAAGTTTCATTTTCAAATGCTAATGTCTTTCTTAAATTAAAAAAATAGGAGAATTTAACTTGGATATAGAAATACCAAGCTCAAGAATGAAATTTAGGCATTTTAAGATGGACGTTAAGCCTAAACTTCTTATGTAGCCCAAACATATAATTCTGCAATGAGTATAGGTAAATTGTACATTTTAGACATTTCTACAAGTACCATACAAATTATTACATCATGGAGGACAAGTAACATTGGGTATATTTTGGCCAGTAAAGGGCTGATTAGAAGACAAGGAAATAGAAACAAAGCTTAATTACATAAAAAATTCAAATTCTCTTAATGTGGTTGTCAGACATGCATTTTCTAACTTGAATAATAAAGAATAGAAACAAAGAAAACAACACTAGCAAAATATCAAAAGCTAATTAACTATATCTGCAAGAACAGTTACAAAAAATAGAAAAAAGACATAAAAATTACTTTCTTGTGATACAGAAATAGGCACTCTGCTAATGGTACAAAAAAAATGTCAAGAAGAAATCAGTGGAAGAAAAAGTATTCAGGCTTGTGAATTATCACACACAATGGCCAGCAGGGTATGCTTTTCTGACTTTAAGGCTATTTCCACATATCCTAAGTAATACTTTTTTTTCAGAGATGAAAAAAATCATATGCTTATTTGCTATTATATAGATTTAAATTTCCCTGACAGTGCAATGATATATATATTTTTAAAGAACAACTTAAAAATATTATGGCATTTGTGACCTAAAATGAATTACAGGAAGAAAGTTTTGGGCCTGGGAGCTCTGGAGACGTGACTTAGCGTGGAGATAGGAGTCAGCCTATACTAAATTAACCCGTAGTCAGATGCTGTTTACTTTGAAAGACTTCACATCCTAGCCTAGACAAGTATTAGAAAGATTAATCAAACTGAATGCTTCTGTATTATTTACCATGCAACTGGAAATTTGGTGCATGATAGACAGTGCAATGATAAATTAATTTTATAAGTGACTAATCTTCAAATAATATTATAATCAACCCACACTGTCTTAAATCGCATAAGTCCAGTAGAAGACTGGAAAAAGTGGCTTAGGAGCTACATACTATGTTCTCAGAGTGAATACTATTGCCATGGATGTTTTGTTATATAACATGTGTTTTATAATGTTAACAGGATACAATGCAGATTAAATATTTACTAATGCCTGTTTTTTTTTTTCATGACTTCCTTGGATGATGGCTTACATTTCTTTAGAAGAGGTTAAAAGAAAATAAGCTATGTTATGGGATTAAGAAGGCAGACTAATCTGGCATGCTCATTTTCTATAAAAATAATTTATGTCTTGGCTCTGGTGTAGGACTTAACTATAACATAAGAAATACCTTGGAAGTAGCAGCTCTGATTTATTGTCTATGTTTGCATGGTGGTGATGGGAGAAATTGGAGGCAGGATGGGCATAGAAAAGTGGAACTTTATAGAACAGATGATTCTCTGTGGAGTAATTATACTATCAACAAAGGAAGAGGACACAGAAAAAGAAGACCTAGTATAAAGATGGACTTCAGTTATAATACAAATTGCCCACAGCTAGCCCCGGGGAGCAATGATCCATAACTTTGAAAGGTTAGAATTGGCTCTTTCAGTAACAATTTATCAGTGTTAACAAGAGGCTTGTCCACACATGGCCTCATGGCCTCTGAGTTGACTGTGTTTCAATCTATTGCCTTTTGCGTGGTAACTTTAACCGTCATTCTTTCTCAGTCAATTACAGGGATTGTGCAGCATGGCCAAGTCATGCTCCAGGATAATTAAGCATTTTATGTCATTGTTTTTTTTGGCTGTGTAGTTTCTCGTGTATATAGTCATCCGAAATCACAAAATTAGCTGACTGTGCCTTTGTTGGTGTCTACGTTTTGATTCTGTTAGACTGTATTAAACTTACTGTGGTTATTTCTATTAGAGGATAAGATATTGATACCCAGAGTTAATTGCTGGGCTTAGCCCTTTATCCTGGATGAACTTTATCCATGCTTTGGACATGCATTCTAAAGGCCACAGTTTTACATTATTATTAGACCAACACTTATAATTTTTGGGTCCACAATTGGCCATTTATATGATTTTAGAGATGGAGAGGACCTAAGATGGAATCTAATCTCTCTTCATATTTTTTGGGCAGAGGATACTGAGGCAAGAAATAAGAAGTTTCTTTCCCAAGTTTCTAAGTCAACTGTTCTGGTGAACAGTTTGTGTCATCTGCCATTTGCAATTCTTTTGCATTTCGATTTCATATAGCTAAGAGAAATCATTAAGTAATGACCTTGTATTAAGTGAGAGACATAATCTGGGCTTTGAACATCTGTGGGCAAGAGGGTTAACTCATGTTCCAAAGCAAGTTGCATTAACTGGCATATACTTGGCAGGATTGCATATTTTGCCATCTTCCTTGAAATAAGAGTTGATGATACATCTGTTATTTCTTTTATTTCCTACAAACACTGCTGTCTATAGATTTTAGTCATGCTATTCACAGTGAATTCTTCCTTAGAGGGCTTCAAACATTGATCAGAGGTATTATTACTAGCCCATTGAGCTCAACTGAATCACACAGTTCCTTGCTCACATACACACATCAGTAATTACAGGCCTTGAGAAGACTGGACGTTATGCCAGAAACTAGTTTTAAAGGATATTATCATTCTCAGCCAATTAGTTCAGACTCTATTATATTCAGAATTGCAAACTGTTGTTCAAATAAGGATTAAATATATATTAAAAGGCTAAGAAATGAAGTCTTCAAAATAAGAGTTTTCCTGTTCTGCTTTTTCCTCATTTCTACCTTTATTCATTTTATTTTAGCAAGTTTTTAACTTCAGAATTCATTTGCAGGTATACAAATAGATTCTTCATTTGCTGGAAGAAGTGGTCATCTTTCTCTCCCTATCTCTATCTTCCTCACCTTTCTCAGTATTGATGTTGCTTTGCTTCAACAATTTCCTGTACTTCCCTTGGCTCACTCCAAAACATTCTTCTTTTAAACCTTTTCTGTGATGGAAGATTTGCCATTTCTACAAACAACCAGAAGATATTTTGTTACATCACAAGTCTTTGGGTTTAGGTACTTCCACAAATATGTCTCAGGATTTTCCCAGTGGGAAGTTTTTTAGCTGTCCATCTGTGTCAGAGTAACAAAGGATTTTCTCTAATACTTTGCTACTCTTTTTATTTTTTTTTAGTTTTCAAAATCAATATTTATTATATATGCATACATAATTCAATTAATATATTAAACATATAAGACTTAACTAGAATATTTAGCTATCTTTAAAACCAGACATTCAAAAATGGACAACAAATTCAAATTACATTCCTTATTCATATTACTAAAGGATAGATCTCTTTTAAAAAATGTCACTTTGTCACCTATAACTATTACTTTGGATGGAAATGTCTTCAGACACAAAGCTGTCTCCACTCCCTTACACTGCAGTGAATAAAAGTTTATGTATTCCTTTCTCTTCCATAGGTTTTAGCCCAGTAATGAACTGGGTGCACAAAAATAAGAATTCATCTTTGACATTGCATTTTAGTGTAGATACAGATACAATGAGTTCCTGCCCTTTCTTCTTGTGGGGAAGTTGGGGTCCCTATGGCCAGGATCCTCACTGAACTTAAACCACCTGATGATGTAACTGGCCTGTTGCCAAGCTACTGCTTCCACACCTTTAGGCAATAAGCTATAATTGTGCTATATAGAGGGCTGGGCCAGTGCTCTGGGCAGAGGCAGAGACGCTAGTGCTCGACCTACCACCGGGAGAACAAGCCGGGTAATAAACCCTTTCACAACAAAGAATGTTTTGCTGTCAATTTCTTTGGTCACATTGAATCCATAGCGACCTTGCCCAGTGCTGAAACCCATTGGCAAGACAATTGGCGAAAGTCAGCAGGGTTCACTGACGACCAAGGAAAGAGACAGGCTGCCCTTATGGGAGGGGTGCTTCAGTGGGCTGCCCCTGTGAATGGGGAAATAGTGGATTGTCCCTGAATGGGTATGTGGTCTGAGGTGGCTTGCCTTCTAGAGGACTGGGCCTCACCCCAGGACTGGAGGCAAGTGGAGGTGACACCTGAGGCAATAGGGGTGGCCCTTGGTATAGTAAGTAAATCCTTTGATAAACAGAGTGCCCATGAGGCAGCAGGGACTGTGGGTTGGCTGCTTCTCACAGTATTAAAAAGGTCTACAGAAGAGACCCAAGAAATGGCAGCATGAGAACGCAAGCTGCAAACTTCTATGGATCCCCTGAAGGGGGAAATGGCATTGATGTGAGAGGAGATGGCACGAGAATGCCGGCAGAAAGGTGCCATTGGAGAGGTAAACATGTCTTTACAGAACGAGATATCAGTGCTGCCAGGTGTTCTGAAGGAGAATGAGGCCATCAAGGAAAAAAACCAACTCCTGAGGGAAGCACAGGAGGGGGGGGTGGCACGAGAACGCCAGCTGCAAAGCATTGAGCTGAAGGTAAGAGAGCTGCTGAAGACTGAGCTAGCATTGCTGTGAGGCACAGTAGAAAAGGTAAAGGTTGTAGCAGAGGAGGCACTTGGGGGAGGGCAGAGAAAGTTGCCATCAGCCCCAGAAATGGTGGAGCTGGGGAAGGATGAAGGGATGGTGGCGGAGGCACTAGCCCCTCCTGTATTGAAAGCACACCCAGTGGTTGTAAAGAATATAGAGACCCAGCAGCTGAAAGTTCCCCAAGGAGAGAAGCAGCCCCCTCCCCAGGTCGTGGAGCACTCTATGGTCCGCCCCTATACTCAGGCTGAGCTGGTGGATTTGGGCTCCAGGTTTGGGCAGAAGCCCTCAGAGTCAATATCAGCATGGCTCCTGCATCTGTGGGACTTAGAGGTGGATGGAATTGTTCTGTCGGGATCAGAGATGGGAAAGCTGTCTTCCCTGACAGTGCAGCCCGCCTTGAGGCAGCGATTACAAAATGCACATCAGAGCCCAGGGAGTCACTCCCTCCTCGATTGGCTTATGGCTGCACTTCGTGCTGTGCGGCCCAATCCGGGTGCTCTACCATCCTCTCCTGTTAGATGGCAGATGTATGCTGAGCTCCAACAGGTGTTACGAGTGCTAGGCATAAGAAATGACATCTATAGTCCAGAGAATGGTGGCACAGAGGAAGAGATTTTCACTACCGGCATGAGAAATATTGTACTTCATATGGCTCCTACATCCCTCTTTGGGTCTCTAGTGGCCATATTTTCCCCTCACTTGGGGCATCCCATAAGCGAGGTGACACATACAGTAGCAGACTTAAGAGAGGCTGAATCAATGAGAACTCGGAAAGAAATAAGACCTGTCACTCACAAGAAGAATTTACAGGGCCCCATGAAGGTTACGAGGACCCAGATGTGGATTGATTTAATACAGGCAGGAGCAGATGGAAGGAAATTAGATGGGAAATCAAATAGGATCTTACTAGAGCTATGCTAACAGCTAAAACGGGAGCAGCAGTTCCAGTCATTAAGACCAAAGAGGCAAGGCCAGGCTAAGAGGAAAGCATATTGCAATACAGGCCTACCTCCAGAAAGAAGAACAATTCCATATGAGCACTCTAAACTCACAATTAACGAAACTACAAAAAGAAGAACAAATAAGGCTCAAAGTCAGTAGATGGAGGGACATAATAAAGATTTGAGCATAAATAAATAAAATCAAGAAGAATAAACAATAGAATCAATGAAAGCAAGAGCTGGTTATTTGAGAAAATAAACAAACTTGATAAATCCCTAGTCAGACTTATCAAGAAAAAAAGAGGGTCTACTCACATAAACAGAATCAGAAATGAGAAAGGAAAAATCACTACGGACACCACAGAAACACAAAGAATCACTAGAGAGTACTATGGAAAATTGTATGCTAACAAACTGGATAACCAAGAAGAAATGGACAACTTTCTAGAAAAACACAGCCTTCCAAGGATGACCCAAAAAGAAACAGAAAATCTGACAGACCAATTACCAGCGATGAAATTGACCTGGTAATCAAAACTTACCTAAGAAAAAGACCAGATGGCTTCACCACTGAATTTTATCTAACATTTAGTGAACACCAATACACATCCTCCTTAAATTTTTTCAAAGAGTAGAAGAAGAGGGAATACTTCCAAACTCATTCTATGAGGCCAGCATCACTCTAATACCAAAACCAGGCAAAGATACCACAAAAAATGAAAATTACAGAACAATATCCCTGATGAACATAGATGCAAAAATACTCAACAAAATATTAGCAAACCGAATTCAAAAATACATCAAGAGGATCATACACTATGATCAAGTGGGATTCATCCCAGGGATGCAAGGATGGTACAACATTCGAAAATCCATCAACATCATCCACCACATCAACAAAAAGAAGGACAAAAATCATCTCCACAGATGCTGAAAAAGCATTTGGCAAAATTCAACACCCATTCATGATAAAAACTCTCAACAAAATGGGTATAGAGGGAAAGTACCTCAACATCATAAAGGCCATATATGACAAACCCACAGGTAACAGCTTACTTAACAGTGAGAAGCTCAAAGCTTTTCATCTAAGATCGGGAACAACTCAGGGATGCTCACTCTCTCCACTGTTATTCAACATAGTACTGGAAGTCCTAGCCATGGCAATCAGACAACACAAAGAAATAAAAGGCATCCAGATTGGCAAGGAAGAAGTTAAACTGTCCCTGTTTGCAGATTACATGATATTGTACAGAAAAAACCCTAAAGAATCTACTCCAAAACTACTAGATCTAATATCTGAATTCAGCAAAGTTGCAGGATACAAAATTAATACACAGAGATCTGTGGCATTCCTATACACTAACAATGACCTAGCAGAGAGAGAAATCAGGAAAACAATTCCATTCAAAGTTGCATCAAAAAGAATAAAATACCTAGGAGTAAACCTAACCAAGGAAGTGAAAGACCTATACTCTGAAAACTACAAGACACTCATAAAAGAAAATAAAGAAGATACTAATACATGGAAACACATTCTGTGCTCATGGATAGGAAGAATTAATATTGTCAAATGGCCATCCTGCCTAAAGCAATCTACAGATTCAATGCAATTCCTACCAAAATACCAACATCATTTTTCAACGAACTAGAGAAAATCATTCTAAAATTCATATGGAACCACAAAAGACCCCGAATAGCCAAAGCAATATTGAGAAGGAAGAATAAAGCTGGGGGGATTATGCTCCCTAACTTCAAGTTTTAATACAAAGCTACAGTACTCAAGACAGTTTGGTACTGGCACAAGAACAGACTCATAATCCAATGGAACAGACTAGAGAGCCCTGATATAAACCCAACCATATATGGTCAATTAATATATGATAAAGGAGCCATGGACATATAATGGGGAAATGACAGCCTCTTCAACAGCTGGTGTTGGCAAAACTGGACAGCTACATGCAAGAGAAAGAAACTGGATTACTGTCTAACCCCATACACAAAAGTAAACTCTAAATGGATCAAGGACCTGAATGTAAGTCATGAAACCATAAAACTCTTAGAAGACAACATAGGCAAAGATCTCATGAATATAAGCATGAGCAACTTCCTCCTGAACACATCTCCTCGAGCAAGGGAAACAAAAACAAAAATGAACTCATGGGACTACATTAAACTAAAAAGTTTCTGTATGGCAAAGGACACCATCAACAGAACAAAAAGGCATCCTACAGTATGGGAGAATATATTTGTATATGACATATCCAACAAGGGGTTAACATCCAAAATATATAAAGAACTTACATGCCTCAACACCCAGCAAATAACCCGATTAAAAAATGGGAGGAGGATATGAAGAGACAGTTCTCCAAAGAAGAAATTCAGATGGCCAAAAGACACATGTAAAGATGCTCCACATCACTAATCATCAGGGAAATGCAAATTAAAACCACATGAGATATCACCTCACACCAGTAAGGATGGCCACCATCCAAAAGACTAAGAACAACAAATGCTGGCGAGGATGTGGAGAAAGGGGAACCCTCCTACACTGCTGGTGGGAATGTAAGCTAGTTCAACCATTGTGGAAAGCAATATGGAGGTTCCTCAAAAATCTCAAAATAGAAATACCATTTGACCCGGGAATCCCACTCCTTGGAATCTACCCAAAGAATGCAACTTCTCAGAGTCAAAAAGACATATGCACCCCTATGTTTATTGCAGCACTTTTTACAATAGTGAAGAAATGGAAGCAACCTAAGTGTCCATCAGTAGATGAATGGATAAAGAAGAGGTGGTACATATACACAATGGAATACTATTCAGCCATAAGAAAGAAACAAATCCTACCATTTGCAATAACATGGATGGAGCTGGAGGATACTATGCTCAGTGAAATAAGCCAGGTGGAGAAAGACAAGTGCCACATGATTTCCCTCATTTGTGGAGTATAACAACGAAGCAAAACTGAAGGAACAAAATAGAAGCATACTTAGAGACTCCAAGAAGGAACTAGTGGTTACCAAAGGGGAGGGGTGTGGGAGGGCAGGTGGGGAGGGTGGGAGAAGAGGATTGAGGGGTATTATGTTTAGTACACATGATGTCAGAGATCACTGGGAAAACAGTGTAGCACGGAGAAGACAAATAGTGAATCTGTGACATATTACTACACTGATGGACAGTGAGTGCATTGGGGTATGGGTGGGGACTTGATAATATGGGTAAATGTAGTAACTGCATTGCTTTTTCATGTGAAACCTTCATAAGAGTGTATATGAATAATACCTTAATAAAAAAAACAAAGAGGCAGAGATCAGAGACAGCCACGAGTCTGGCCTGTGTGTTTGCAAGACTTCTTGCTGGAGAGCGAGCCAACCTCACTTGAGCCCACACAGGAAGGTGATTGGGGAACATGGTTTGACTCAAGGGAAGGTCAAGGTATATCTGCCCTGAGGGACTAAGGGGGACTGGAGGCCACATGTTGAAATAGCTATCCATTGGTCCCCAGTGAACATACAATGTGTCCTGGCTCTGGTGGACACTGGGGCTGAATGTTCACTGATTCATGGTAACCCTGAATGGTTCCCTGGGACCCCCACTATCATAGACAGATATGGGGGTAAGCCTATCAGAGTGAAAAAAGCCCAAATTCCTTTAGGAATAGGGCATCTACCCCCAAAAGAGTATACTGTGTATATATCTCCTATCCATGAGTATATTTTGGGGATTGATATCCTGCAGGGTCTATGACTGCAGACCACTGCAGGTGAGTTCAGACTGAGAGCACATGTGGTGAAGGCAGTTCTGAGGGGACATGTTAGGCACCCGCACATAGCTTTGCCTGTGCCTCGGCAGGTGACTAATACCAAACAGTACAAACTGCTTGGGGGCATAAAGAAATTGGAGAAACTCTCCAGGAGCTGGAAAAGGTGGGTATTATAAAGCCCACCCATAGTCCTTTCAATTCCCCAGTGTGGCCAGTAAAAAAGCCAGATGGCTCCTGGCGTATGACTGTGGATTACAGAGAGCTGAATAAAGTCATACCCCCTATGCATGCTGCTGTCCCCTCTATTGCAGGCTTGATGGATACCCTCAGCCACGAACTAGGAACATACCATTATGTGGTAGATCTTGCTAATGCCTTCTTTTCTATTGACATTGAGCAGGAAAGTTAGGAACAGTTTGCCTTCACGTGGGAAGGATGGCAGTGGACTTTCACCATCTTCCCACAGGCGTACCTCCACAGCCCCACCATCTGTCATGGACTTGTAGCCCAGGACGTGGCTACATGGGAGAAACTGCCAACGGTGCAGCTGTACCATTATATTGACAATGTCATGCTCACGTCCAATTCTCTTTCAGTTCTAGAAGGTGCAGTATCTAGACTGCTGCAACATTTATAGGAGAAAGGATGGGCTGTGAACATTACCAAGGTTCAGGGACCTGGTCTGTCTGTCAAATTCTTGGGGGTCATCTGGTCGGGTAAGACCAAAGTTATACCAGAGGCAGTTATAGATAAAGTCCAGGCCTTTCCTACCCCGACAACTGTAGCATTACTACAGGAGTTTCTGGGTCTTCCAGGCTACTGGAGATTGTTTATTGCGCACTTGGCACAGATTGGTATGAAAGGGCATCAGGTGGGACTGGGATGAGATGTGCGCCTTTACTACAGCAAGTCGTGCAGTCAAGGCCATGCAGACCTTGAGTGTGATAGACCCATCAAGGCCCTGTGAGCTGGACGTTCATGTGACTGAAGACAGTTATGGCTGGGATCTCTGGCAGCGGCTCGAATGAACTCGCCAACCTGTTGGATTCTGGTCACAACTCTGGAAAGGGGCAGAGGTATGATACACTTTTATAGAAAAACAACTGGCTGCCATCTATCACGACTTGCTGGCTACAGAGCCCATCAATGGAATGGCTCCGATAAAGGTAATAACCACCTATCACATCTTGGGGTGGGTAAGAGACTGGACCCAAAAGCCAAGGAGTGGTGTGGCACAAATGCCCACACTAGCCAGGTGGGGTGCTTACCTACAGCAGGGTAGTGCCCTCTCTAGTAGCCCCTTACGTGAAGAACTCCAATGCTTGTTTGGGCCGGTGACATATACTAGTGAAAAGCAGGAAGAATTTGCTTTTGAACCATTAGTAGCAGAGAGTCCCTATCGGGACTGAAGAGCCCGTATACCCGAAGATGCCTGGTGCACAGATGGCTCCAGCCATGGGCAGCTCCCAAAATGGAGGGCCATAGCTTTCCATCCTAAGACTGAGACAGTATGGATGGAAGATGGAGAGGGGAAGAGCAGCCAATGGGCAGAGTTGCGGGCTGTGTGGCTTGTGATCAGCCAGGAGCCCTCCCCTATAGTTGTCTGCACTGACAGCTGGACTGTCTATCGGGGCTTGACCCTGTGGCTACCAACCTGGTACCATGTCAACTGGCTGGTTGGTCACTGACCCCTTTGGGGGCAAGAATTGTGGCAAGACTTATGGGCCTGTGGTCAGATTAAAATAATTACAGTATAACATGTGACAGGTCATTTGTCACTGGCATCCCCAGGAAATGATGAAGCAGATAAATTGGCCCACATACGCTGGTTAGAAGGAAAGCCTGCCTCTGATGTAGCCCAAGAGCTACATCAGCATTTGTTGCATGCGGGGCAAAAGACAATGTGGGCTGTAGCCTCTCAGTGGGGCTTGCCTTTGACCTTTGAAGAAGTTAGTAGAGCCCGACAGGAGTGTCGTGTGCTCCAAAAGGGACTTATACCGAGTTCCACAGCAACATGGGACAATAGCCTATACCCCTCGTCAGGTGGCAGATAGACTATATTGGGCCTCCACCTGTGTCAGAAGGATATCGGTATGCGATGACTTCTGTGGACACAGCTACTGGACTTCTGGTTGCTTTTCCTACCCGTTGTGCAGACGAGCAGATGACCAAAAGCGGCCTGGAGTGTCTCTTTGCTGCCTATGGCCGACCACAGGTAATTGAGAGTGATCAGAGCACCCATTTATTTTACTGGACATACACTGCAAGAATGGGTGTGACAGCTGGGAATCAAATGGAAGTTTCATGTGCCATACAATCCTACTGCAGCAGGCATGATAGAGAGGCACAATGGCTTGTTAAAATCCGGACTAAAGTCAGATACCAATAGTCTGTGGGGATGGTCAGTCTGCTTATGGACTGTGCTACGGCATTTGAACGAGAGACCCCAAAAGGGAGCCCTGAGCCCCATAGACATGTTAACACATATGGCTGCATCCCTTATACAACTGCAAGTATAAACCAAGAAAGAATCACTGAAGGTGAGGTTCAGGCACCAGAATAACATCTTGCCGCCAGCACCAACTGCACTGAACCCCGGAGACTCCACTGAATGGATGTGGCCTTGGACCTTTTGACACATGGACCAACGATGGCTGGCTCTCCTGGCATCTTGGGGCAAGGCCTGGAAGCTGGTCTCCTGTGTATTCCTGGAATAACAGCAGAGTGGCCGCCAAAGGTCACAGTAGTATATCCTGAATGGCCAGAAGGTAGGAGCATCTTATAGGGGAGTTTTGTTTTATCATTATGGCCAGTACATGCACATACAGTAGCACTATATTTAGACCCTTCAGTGACCCCCACGGGGAAAGGAGTAAAAGTATGTTATACTAGACCTGGAAGGGATCCACTTCCTGCTATAGTCCTATCACAGAACTACTCTCTTGCATGCATCCTACCTGATGGACAAGATTTGCCTATGTTGGTGGCATTAAAACATGTGTCTTATCGCCCCTAAAGTCTTTGTGGATTGGGAACTTCCTCTGGCTTGAGGATTATTATAATTTTTGTTACCTGTATCAAATTCTTGCTGTATCTTAAATTTTATTATCTCTAAGTTGTTATCCTCTGTTACTATTTTGGAATCTGGTTACAGTGCTCCAACTTTCTCACACAGGGACCATTGTGGAAGACTGAAAGTGTGTAGACTGTAAGGCGAGAATCCTGGAGGGGTGGAGTGTGAGGAAGTTGCGGTTCCTATGGCCAGGATCCTCACTGAACTTAAACCACCTGATGATGTAACTGACCTCTTGCAAAGCTACTGCTTCCACACCTGTAGGCAATAAGCTATTATTGTGCTATATAGAGAGCTCTGCCCAGTGCTCTGGGCGGAGGCAGAGATGCTAGTGCTCGAACTCCCGTTGGGAGAATAAGCTGTGTAATAAACCCTTTCACCCCAAAGAATATTTTGCTGTCAATTTCTTTGGTCACATTGAATCCACAGCGAACTTGCCCGGGGCTGAAACCCACTGGCAAGACATCCTTTACATTGAGGGCATTATAGAAGAAGCTCTTTAAACATTTTGAGATCCTTAAGTTGATTTCTACATGAACTCCAAGTGGTGTTATTGATATTTTCAGAAAGAATGCTCTACTTAGCTGGCAAGAAAAAGAACTCTGTAACCCTTTGCGTACATATCATTAAAAATAGAGTTGCTAAAATTTGTTCTACTATTTACCTATCAATAATCTCTTACAGAATCCACCTGTCAATGGGAAGTGGCTAATTTTGTTTTCTCTGCCTTTGCTTTAGCATATACTGTCAATTAAGCTAAATAAAAACGCCATGGTAACCTTGGTTGCAAACCAAGAGGGATTCAACTAAGAAGAAAATGTGAAACTCTTTTTATCAACAATTTGAGCAGAACTTAAATTCTAATCCCAAAGTGAGTAGATACTGTTAAATCCCTACAGATTTTATAAACTATGTAGCACAGCAGATGAGCAATCAGGGATTCTCGCCGCAGAACTGATGACCTCTGAATCCTGGAGCTTTTTTGAGTGTTTTTTTTTTCCTTTGTATATTAACTAGGTAAACTAATACTTCCCTACTCTTGCTTCACCTGTGATTCTCCAAGTACTACTGAGTTAGCCTTTCTTTAAACAGTTTGGAGACACTCACAAGTAAGTTCCACATATGAAGTATTTGCTTTTTTTCCCCAAATGACATAACACATCTTGGTTTTTTTTTTGTTGCTGTTATTTTTGCTTCTACAAACTGTCATTTCTTTTGGAATTGAACAGTTTTGCATAAAACAACTACCACATATTGATTTTTTTTCTTTTACACCTATTCAGGCTGAGTTTCTATCTTTAGGTTAGTGGCTTCACTATGTATATGCTTGTAAAAGGTGGAACCCTTTGAGTGCTGGAAGAAAATTGATTTGTTCTTTTTGCTTTCTCACCCTCTGCAGGAGAATTTCCACTCTATGAGCTTTCAGAAGATGTATTGTTATTTTCTGCTGAGCCAGAACAGGAGACCATGGTGATTACATACTAACAATGTACTGTTTCTGTACCAAACAGAATTAGCCACTGGCCTCCACCTAATGAGCCTGTAATCTAATTAGACAGACTGACAACACCCAGAAGGGAAAAGATAAGAATGCACATCTGCATAGTAAGTTAGAATGCAGAGAGTGACATATTAAGATATTTATGAATGCAAATCACCATCGAACTAACTTTCAATTGAAGTATCTTTTGTAGTTTTTACAATATTTTCATAGTCACTGTCTTTTTTTAACAATATTAAGACCCCAGAGGTTTACTAGGCAAAGATAGCAAATAGTACTTGGGTTTTAGACATGATGGACTCTGATGCAAATTCTCAGCACCGAACTGTTATGAACCTCCTCCTGTAATTAATTTTTCTTTGAGGACCTCATTCCTTACTTCACCTTCTCAGACATGTGAGACAAGGGCATTCAGACTTTCCTTTCAAGTAAAGGAGATATGATATGTTTGAATTGGTGTGAAAACTTCAAAGATGTTTCTATATTCTGTGTAGTCTTGAGAAAACATCAACTCTCTTGTGATCAGTTCTTAGGTAACACTACTTTCCTTCATCTGTCCCATGCTTGAAATTAAATGAGGGTTCCCAAGTACTTAATCTGGGGGAGGTGGTTTGGAATTAGGAGCCTCAGAGACCTGCCCTGGAATTCTACTTCATTACAACTTAGTCTAACTAGTTAGGTCGATTTTTTGTGTTCACAGGCTTTCCACAGAACGATGTTTCATTTGAACCTCCATGATCATGTGAAATCATCTTAGGACTCTAAGTTCTGTGTTTCGATAGCTTTGATAACTACATGACATACTTAAAAAAAATACTTTAGATGTCTTGTTCCAAGAAGCTTTGGATCACTTTTAATTCAGTACTTCTTTATAACAAAACATGGTATCACTTATTGATAAAATATGTGAGATGGTTTCTAGATGTATTTTCTGGCGGCTCCCCCACCTCCTGACATCAATGAGGGCTGGGGGCAAAAACCTGAGGCATAAGGCATGGAAGAAAAACCTGTATTCATAGAAAATATCACGCATTCCATGTACTGATTTTGAAATTTTCTTTTTAACCAGCTAGACAGGGGTACACAAATTACTGAAAAGGGAAAAGATTTTTCTTCTGTCTAGAAATTTCCCTCAGTGTCTTTCTTCATTAATAAAAAACATAGAATTTGTTTTACAGAATAAATTCCCCCCACACTCAAAGCACTCCTTAGAAGCCTGGAAATGGGGAGGGAAGGAGGAGAAGGCAGGTGGAGAACAGCACCATGATGTTGCCCCCTTAGACATGCTGACTTTACCAGCCACATGGTTCTCCCTCCAACCACAGCAGAAATACGTGAGAGGTGATTATTCAGACTCTGATTAAACCTCTATTTCTGGGGAGCTGACTTGACTTCTGGAAGGTGGTAACACAGTGGTCGAGAGGAGGTTTGAATCTCAGTCTTACCACATACTGTTGGTTTGAGCTTAGGTTAGTCTAACTTATCTGAACTTAAGCTTCCTCATTTATAAAATAAGGATAATTATATCTACCCCATCAGGTTATTATAGAGGTTACTCCTGATACTATATACTAAGAGTTTGTCTCAGTATCATTAAATGCCCAGCAAATGAGTATTAGTTAGATAACCCATTCCACTGTAGGGCAGCTCTGTCATTAAGCTATTTTTTATAATGAGTCAAAATCTGTCTTTGTATAACTTTCACCTATTTGTGGTTGTTCTCCCATCTGGAAAAACCTAAAAGAATTTGATGGAAAACAATGCTGTTGCTTCTTCCTTTTGGCAGCTGTTCCATGTCAAGCAATCTGCATTCTCTATGTTGCTGATTTAGGCATAATTCTTTCCCTCTCCCATCCCACTGAGTTGTTATAACAGTATGGACTTTGCTGGCAGTAGGAAATGAATCTTATTGCTACCACTGCTTCCTGAAGAGGAATCAGAAAGGAAATCATTAAATAGAACACTCAACAAAGAAAATGTAAATTATGGAGTCAAGAGCTTATTTGGTGGTGATGGGAGACAGTTTATAGATGTTGAATCTTATAAACCTTATATAAGCCCTGTTCACATATTCTCTAACTTAGCTTCATTCCTTGTAACTTAAGAGTTATTAAAACATTCTCATTAGGTTAAAACACTCCAAACTTGCTTCTAAAGGCACTGCAGACCACCTAGATCAAGCATGAAACTCAAACAAGCAAACATACTCAACTCGTCCTTCACTCACCCTGTCACTCAGACAAGAAGGAGCATCGATTCTCCTGCCCTGGTATCTGCCTGTCCTCTTTCTCCTCCCATGCCTGCTAGAGCTGAGACCTCCCACAGGTGGGTGCCCTGCACACAGCAGGCTGGCAGTGAAGGGACTGAGGCACTAAGTGCCAGGCCCTTGCCCTATTCTGCCTCTGATCCCTGTTGCTCCTTCCCACTCATGGAGTCCAGCTGGAGGCTCTAGGGCAGGTGAGCCCATTGGTGGAGTCCATAAAGGGAACCAGAGGAGGTGAGTTTGGAGAGGAAAATGCAAGAGATGCCACACATTTCTTAGCTTTTCTTCTGACTCCTGCCTACTTCTCTACAAGAGACGTTTCATACGGACCCACGTCAGATGCACATTCAATCAGGTTGCTCCCCTGCCTACAACCCCTCCATGTCTCCTGAGCACATTTTATAATTTTCATCTATATTAAGTTCCTGGCAGCCTTTCACCTCAACTTCTATTTCTGTCTTCCTTCTCTGCTGCCTCTTATGTTTCAGGCATAACACTCCATGGTTTTCCATGTCCCCTAGATTTGGATCCTTGCAAACACCACCTTGTTTTCATCTGATAAAGAGATCCTACCTGGTGCAGCTCCTGGCTCCTAGTAAAAGCTCACATATGTGCCTGCTGATAGAATGGATGGCTGCACTCCTGCACACAATATTCCCCTTACTTGGAACGCCTAATAAATTCATAACTTCCCTTTGGGTCTCCGAATCACACTTCCTCTGTGAAATAGGCTCTCCCCACAGCCCCTCCTCAGGAGAGACTCATTCCAGTGCCCTCCCTCGGCAGTCTGTACACGTGCCTTGTAGTATTTATCTCCAGGTGCCATTTGAAATTGTTTGTGTACCTTGTTCCCTTATGGAAGAGACTGCCTTATTCATCCATGGGTTCCCGGGACCTAAAGGGATGGCTGATGCATGGTGGGTACTCAGTGTACACGCAGCCTGTTCATGGAGCAGTCTCATCTGGGGGAGCTGGAGGGGGTAAAACCATGAAGTAGTTTTCTTCTACAGTTACTATTTCATCCCTCCTTCCTATTCCTTAGTGACAGCTTGGGAAAAAATTTAACTTTTAAGTCACTTTGGGCTATAATATGTCAGCCCTGTTCAAGCCTCAATTTCAAACTTGGTTGAAATATCTTTTCCTCCTATGCTCTACATGGGCTTCTACTGGGATCCGGGGAGCTTTGAGACTGGGGGTGGGGTGGGGGAGTGGTCCACCTCTGAGTCACTGCCTCCTCCCTCTTCCACTCTTCAGGCCTAGTCCTTCCAGTGCGTTCTGTGCAGGTTTTATGTAGCTGCAACAGTATTCTTTTTTGTGTTGGTTATGGCTGCAGTCTAGCGAATGGTAACTGGCCACTGAAGTGGCAGGTGTCCGTCCAGTGGCTGCTCTGCCCTGGGCTGGCTCAGTGCACTCATCCCAGGGCCAGCGCAGAGTTTGGTGCAAGCTTGGCCTTGTTCATCTCCACCAGCTGCTGCCATGCTGGAGCACTGGCTTTACGGCGCAGCAGGCAGCTCTCCTGAGTGGTACATGGGAGAGAGCCGGCTCAAACCACAGAGCACCTACTATGCCAAATACAGTGTTGCAGCAGCTTCAGTGCCATGTCTTCAGTCTATCCTACCATCTCGCTCCAACTCACTTTTTTCCCACTCTGATGGGCAAAGGAAAGAAGTCCAACGCTTGATTATTTCCCCATGGTTTTGGAAACCAAACCACCATCTCTGTCTTTTTGCCAATCTTAACCTCAGTGAGTGACTCCCTTAGAGTCTCTCCCCTCAACCCCCTTGGATTACGATGGGGATGGAAACACCCTTTCATGGGGATGACTGGGTCACGCCTGAACACCGGCGCTGCATCCACAGGAGGAGAACCGCCCTGAAGGTCGTCTTCTCTCCTCTTCAGCCTGCTTATATGGACTAGGTTGAGAGTGGATGAGTTCACTGCGGGAGGGCAGTTCCACAGTGGCCCCAGGGGAGGTCCATGGGCCCTAGAGCCAATTCTATGAAAACTACCCCTCAGCATCCCATTGTAAAGTGGGTTAGACAAATGAATGAGCAAACGGCTCTATTTATTTTGAGTAATTATTAACAGATGGGAATACCGGTGCTGTGAGATGCTAGGTGGACTGTGAAATGGAACAAGATTAGTGGGCCAACAGAAATTCAGTGGAGAGCCCTGGACTCTGTCTCAGGCTCAGGTCCTCTCCTGCCTTCTTTGTCTAACCTCCCCTGTCTCAGCACAGCATGCGTTCATAACGCTAATTAGTAATGCCATTGAACACATCAATAAGACACCAGGAGAAATACCACCAAAAAATCAGTTTTGTATTTTTTAGAATTTGCAACTCTGAATAGGGAGGAAAATGTCATTTCTGCCAGAGGCACAGCATCTTGTTCTGCTCTTATGTAAACTCACTGTCAGGCAATCCGAGAAACTGCCTCACTTGCCTCTGGGCAAAATGTCTCCTTTTCATAGAAAAATGTCACCTTTTCTCTAGGAAATGGCAGGTAGTTATTTTTTTTTTCCAAAGGAAAAATGACCTTTGCATTCTGTGAAAAGAAACATTCTCAGGGACTCAGGGTTGATGGAAAACACTGAAAACAATTCCATATCTTTTAGCTTGTACTTGAGGTTCTACTTTGTAAATTCCGAGATTACAACTGTCACCACCGATGTAGCCTGCAGGCGGATGTCAATGACCGAAAATCCTGGCACTGTGTTTTTCCAGGAATGTTCACATGCAGGACAGATTGTCACTCCAGCTCTTGCTGTACCTGGCCCCAATACACACGCGCGTGCGCGCACACACACACACACACACACACACACACACACACACACACAGAGACACACACACTTTAAACCTTATTACTCTAGCACATCAAAGCTTTCATGTCCCTCTTGAGGATCACAATCTTATATATAAGTCCAAGAGAAGTCGTTCTGGAAAAAATGCCAATGTTGCTACATAATTTGTCTGTCAGCATGCTTAAAAGTTTGGTTAAGTGCTTCATATTAAATTTAGACATTGCAATCTAAGTCCATTTCTTATGAGAAAAATGGGAGAAAATATATCTGGTATATTCTTTTTTTTCTAGGTAGTTGAGAAAATAGGAAAAACAATAAAGAAGTAAAAGAAGTGAAAATTTCAGGACCCCACACTTTAAAATCAAGAGAAGGAATATAAAGGTGCTGAAGTGGAGAAAGGCGATTCTAGGTTGCTAAGCTAGGTTTCACAAAACAAAGCTCCCACCTCCTTTGTCAGTATCTCCTATGCATGGTGAGATGCTTTCCTTTCTGACAATAGTTCTCGCCATTAAGAAATGCAAAATTCACCTTACAGAGTTAGATTTTCGAACAAAATAGTAAATTAGATGATGACATAAGATTTACCGCGTGTGCTCTTGTCACTTCATGCAAATCCTCAGCTGGAGCATGCGAGAGGCGCAGTCATCACACTGGGTAGAGGAATAATGTTTCTGCAGCTGCAGCAGTTTTGATATTTGCACACCCCAGCGCACTCCATCTCTAATTTCACTGGTGGCTTGCAAAAACCAGCAGAATTATGCTTATAAACAAAGTTCTACATGGTAATTTATCTCCTATTGACTTCAGTGAAGTCTTCTCAGTTAGAATGCTAAGAGATTTACAATTATGAACTCAGCTGATGAAACAATGAAGGACATATTTCTTGCCTCTTTTTCTCACATTGCACATATCTATAGGTGATGGTGTATGTGTGTGTGTGTGATGGTGTATGTGTGTGTGTGCAGTTAAACTCTTCATTGAGCACTTAAAAGCCCACAGAATAATCTGAAGGGATGTGTACCAACACCCTATATAGGTTATTTAATTCAGAGAGTATTATTTCTCTTAAAGGAAACATTTACCTTGCCTCATACATTTTCCCACTATCTTTAGACTTTCCTTTTTGTTTGTGATGATTTAGGATTGACTTGCTTTTATTTTTGGAGTGGATTTTAATATCACAAAATGAGTCCTTCATAAAACAAATGAGGATTAAATTATAGACTTCTCTAAAATGTGTCCAGCAAGCAGGTGTGAGAATCCCATGGCATACCTAAATGGCACCTCGCTCCCAATTTTCAGTGGTCTGTGCACACGAAAGAGGCCAAAGTCCTATTTTAACTGCCAGTCTACCAACGGAATAAGGGTTGTCAACATGACACCACAATTCTGAAAATTCTCTGGTTTACCTCCTTTAGGTCGAAAACTATGTAAAGGAGCAAGAGTGGTTTTGTCGTTAAGTGTTCAATGCAGAATCACTTCATTTCTGGGGTCTGAAAGGAGAACATCCTAAGGTGTTCGTAGCTCCTTTTATGTGTTTATCACTCCCAGAATACTAAAGCTTTCTTCAATTTACTGGAAGATGGTCTTATAAACATGAATAATGGTTACCAATTTTGAGTAATTCCATGTGTCATGTCCTATTCTAAGTACTTTACATGGAATAACTCATCTGATGAAATAGAAGAATCTATGATTATTATAGCAAATCTTATGACTCCATAGGAATCATGTAAGCAAATCAGTGCTGCGCAGAAAGCTTCATTCAACTGTTGGATCAGTAAGTTGAATATTTGCCATATACCCGGTAGTGAACTAAGCCTTGGGGATTTATTAATGATCAAGTCAGATGCAGGCCCTGACCTCAGAGAGCTTATAGTCAGGTGTCGGGGAGGGAGGGTGGCAAGTGATAAGAGTTCACAATTTAGCTGGGGGAGGGGGCGGATTAAAAAAAAAATCACTTCTTATAAAAAGTAGACTGTTTCCTGATGAACCAAACACTCAGTTCCATTAGTTAAGGGAGAGAGAGTAGTATGAATTAATGAATTTGACGTCTGCAAAATCACATATGCCAATCCAGACATCAGAATCTGGTAAATCTTTGTATCTATTTGGATACTTTTGGCATTTATAAGCAAGAAAATTGGTGATCCTGGCCCCAGACCTAAAAAGCCAAAATGATGATAACTTCCTAAATGAGTTTAAAGAGTTACTTTATTTCACATGTCTGAAGTTAAGCTGAACACCTTTCACAATGTGCTGACAACCACCCACCTCCTCTGACCACAGAGTAAGCATCAAAAGGTAATGGTGACCCTGTAATCTCCAGTCCACTTCCGTTAACCTTAAATAGTAAGCTTTCACATTTTTAAAATGCCAAACTTGTGCCCTGTAATAGTACTGTAATGTAACATTCCTGGCGTTATAATGTCTGACACTGTTCTGAGCTCTGCTCTCAGGCTGAGTGGAAACCCCATCCACTTTCTCCTTTAGCTCCTAGGAGGGCCACTGAACCTGCACTACTCATTAATGTAAAGCCTTTGTGCAGAATAACTTACAAATAATAGTAATAAAAGCATATTTAGGTGCACTGACTTCCACAGAGTTAATAGGTAGAATAGTCACCAATATTGTAACTCAATTACTGGGTGACTTATCCAAATAGATACTGGTACTGAAAATTAGGAAAAAAACCCCACAAACTTTGCTACACCCGTACTAATATGGGAATAAAGTTCTTAATCCCGGGCAGCAATGACACAGGATAGGACTTGTACAGTAGTTATCCCTTCTCACATGAGCCTTCATCTAGACTGATTTTGAATGAAGAGGGTATAAGAGCACCGTACAGGGCGTGCACACAGAGAGAAAAGAAATGTGCAAATAAGTGGTACTGCAACGGCACCGACATGGGTTACCTCCTTCCTAAAACTAAGTGAGTTATTGGTTAAGCCTGGCATGACTTTTAAGGATTAGTGCAACAATTTTTTTCAAATCCTTTCAATGGGTTTGGTTTCTAAGCCAAAATCAAGTATTTTGTCAATTCTGGCATCTGAATCACCTACATATCATCATAAAAGAAGGACAGAGGATAGCAAATGTCTAGGATGGCTCTCGCCCTTGCTGTAAGATTTCCTGTCGTCGATCTGAAGGACACATCGCTGGCAGTGGAGGCAAGTACTTGAACAGAATGAAGTGAGGTTTTGAAAGTTCTGTGTGTTTGGAAAGAATCAAGAGTAAATATATTGACACACTAAACAAGCACAACTTATTTCTTCTCTGCTGGACTTACTAGTATGGGTGAGTTAGCTAAAAATTCAATTCCACTTTCTGGCTTTTACTGAGTACATATTTTTTGGATAGCATCTGAAGTTCATGAATGGCTAAAATGGAACAATTGATGTGAGTATCAAGGGATTATTCAGAAAATTATCTAAACATGGATCTGAGCCTGAATATTTTGCTAGATCTTACAAACTGAATTGGTGTCACCACTTCCCCTATTTTATGAGAAAGAGCTAGAGGCCTGGTGATTTTACTCCTTGTAATCTCAGAACGTGGTATTATGACTCAAGATTATTTACTCATAGCATGACAGAGAACTGGAATACAAAACATTACCAACACTTCTGTGCCAGAAGATGGTGGGAAAGTAGAGTGCCTATGAAAGTAAAAGATAATTTTCTCAGGGAATTTTGAATAAACTTAAGGAATTCAGAAACAAAGAGGCCACAGGAGGGCGACTGAAGTAGACACAAGAGTCCCAGACATTATTTGCCACTTCTCTTACCAAAATGTAGGACCTAGTTTCCCTTGCCTGGAGTCTGGGCTGACCTGTGACTTCTCTGATTAACAGAAGGTAGTAGAAATGGTGCAGAGCCAGTATCAGACGAGGCCTGCCAGTGTTCCCTCTTGCTCTGTTGGAGCCCTAAGCCTTCATGTCAACCAGTCAAGCCCCCTTATTGGTAAGACCATGTGCAGAGAAAGATGCCTTGCCAGCCTTCAGGAGCCCTGTCCCTCCCAGCTGAGGAGTCAACTGTGAGTACAGCCACCTTGCATACCCCAGCCCTAGGAGAGCTGCTGGATGACTGCCGCTGGGTGGGAGTCCCAAAGTTAGTCTCATAGACGAGCACGACCCAGCTGACCCTAGGCAAGAGTGTGGGACCATGACAGTAATTTGCGATGTAGCAGTGGAAAACTCAACAGATACTACAAGTAATAGAAAAATGACATTTCTCCAATTAGTTCATTTGCTTCGGCAATTGACAGAAACATCTAAATGGTTTGCACCACCTTCTGAATGTGAACACATGGCTGTGAAGTTTGGTTGTGATAAAGAACTGGCTGATGCACTAAAACATTTTTATGAGGTAGCCAATCAGTAAGAGAGCAGTGGTAGGGAGAGACCAACGCTGTGTGTGCTCAACACGGAAAAGCCAGCCTGCTCTGGATGTCTGTTAAGTACCAGGTGGTGGGAAAAGAAGACACAGGAAACATTAGTGAATTGTTTCTTAGACTTCCCTGTGCATATTGCTCTTTCTCGTGATATGTTTAACAACCATGGAGTTTTATTAAACTGCTAAGGAGCTAATAATGGTAAAGGAGGACTAAGCAACATTGGGGTGGGAAAGCATTGAGTGGCCATTAATTGGAGAATCAGTACTGAGGGCCAGCCCTAAGAGAGGCAATGAGTGTCACATTGAGAGTAGAGTGGTCATCGGCCCACACAACACTTACGACTTCAGGTTAATCTTTGCCATTCCCTAGAAAGCAAGAAGGGTAAGATTTTGCATAATGCAATCATGGGACAGAGTACCCCCAAACAATGCTAAAATCCCCAAAGAATGAGAAATTGCTCTGAGTTCGATGTCCTACACTGACATAGAAGATAAACATAAGGATGAAATTAGCTTTGTTTTGTTTTATTGGGTAGATGGCCAAGGACTCTACCCCAAAAGTTAGTCCCCAGGAAAATTTATAAATACTCCATCAAAGCAAATCTGAGCATAGGCTTGCTTGAGAGAAGGTCAAGATAAGGCTGCAGAATGTCTGCTGAGCTGCATGGTAGGTGGTAAAGGAGTCTTCTTGTTACCACTACGTGCAGTGGTTCTCAAACTTCAGTAGGCATAATAATGCAGGTTTTAAGACTTCTAGTTCAACACGACAATCTGAACACAGACATGGCTGTCCCCTTTAACAAAGACTTTGAAATAAATGAACCCACAGCAATGAAGAGAACTTAAGAAAAGCTATTATCTGACAGAAAGGGGCTGTTATAAGATGGGACAGCCCAAGAGAACCTTAGAATATGGAATGTGAATATAGGCATGATAACTGATATATCCCGGCTTTGGAAGGTCTATACTAGGGTGGGGGTTGGCAAACGGCGGCTCATGGGGCAAAAGCTGCTACTGCCTGTGCTTGTGAATGCAGCTTCATTGGAGGACAGCCAGACCCATGCGTTCAGGTGCTGTCTACCGCTGCTTTCATGACAACAGAGTTAAACAGCTGTGACAGAGACCACCTGGCCCACAGAGCCTAAAACACTGCTTGACCCTTTACAGAAAGTGTTTGCTTATTCCTGTTCTACTGTGTTCTTGGGGTGGTAGGAAACATGGACATGAAGGACTCTCAGTTGCTCTGCCAAATACCAGAAAGGTGTGGGATTGAGAAACATCTGATATAAGAATATAGAGATCTGCTCTGTACACTCGCATGCCAAACTCCCACTGCCTACCCCAATCCGAGATGATTTAACAGACTTTCATATTCTGTCCCTGCCTAAGGATTCCAGATAAAACCTGGCTAGTCTTCAAACTGCCACAAATGCAGAACTCCCAAGTAACTTTTCAGTGTTTCACTCTAAAATAAGGACAATACAGGATCACAAGACCTAAAAGGACTGTGCTCTAGTGAAGGGAGCATCCATGAAGAAACAGGATGTGAACATAGATAACAGTGGACTCTGTCTGGAAGAAACATGAAGAAAAGTCCCCAAGAGTCCAGCCAGCCCAGACAGGAGTAGGAGGACAGAAGAAGCCCAGAAAAAAGGAGATCCTCTAGAGGACCTTTTATGATGGTTCTTTTTGGGGAAAAAAAAGTATTATTTTAAGGAAGATACTGCAGGAATGAGAGAAAGACAAAATGAAACTCCATAAAGTGACTTAAGGGGAACAAGGTATTAATGGTACACCACCAGGGCCAGTGCATCAATTCACAAAGTCACGATAATGCAAAAACTGTACACATATTACTAAATTAGTTGCAAAACTCTTCTGGGAGAAGGTGGGAGAATCAGATGGGAGATAAGAGATCTAACCTTTCAATTCCTTCTAAAAGTAAATACATATAGGCCATGTCTTGTTAAATTAAGACAACAGCATAAACACATTAATTAGAGGTGTGAAGGAAGTTACCAGAAGGAACATCTGAATACAAACTGACTGAGTGCCTCTGAGAAATGGGCCTGGAGGGTGGAAGGGGCAGGGCAGGAGATATTTTATGCATTATAATATTTTGATGCTATTTTTTTTTTTGCCATGCGCATGCATCACTTTGACACTTTTTAAAAAAGTATGTAAGTGCACATTTCTGAGAACCACTTCCAGAAGTCTGGAAACCGGTAGGTCTAGGGGCATAGGACTCTGCATCTTTAAAAAGCTTCCCAAGCAATTTTGGCAAAGTTAATCTTGTGCCCCTACTTTTAGAAACACAAATCAAAAGATAGCAACCACTAAAGAGAGTAACATCAATCTGCTCAAATGGAGAAATGCCAGGAGCTACAGAATGTTAGGGCGTTGGTCTCCCAGACAGGTTTCTTGCCATTTTACTAATAAAATGGATAAATATTATAGAAGGGCAAATAAAACTAATAGGGTGTGAGTGATCTCAGTTAACTCCACCCCTGTCTGTAAGAGAACTTCATGGATAGGTCAGCTTTCCTCCTCCTTGTATCTGTAGAAAAACACAAGCTTGCTTCAAAAATGCAAAATCATGTAATAAGAGAAGCTTTTTAACTGAAAGATGTTAGATAAATATCTTCCAGACTCTGCAGTTTTTATGTAAGGCTTTACATCTATCTAGATTTAAAAAATAATTTAAAGAATGTTATGAGTATCTCTGGTGCCTACAAATGATTGCTGGGGTGTGTATGATAGTTAATAATCAGAAGTAGATGGTTTCTGGGCATGGTAATTTCTTCTAAGGAAACTTCTCCTGGCATATTATAGAATCATGGGGGACTGGCTTTAACAAGTGGTAAAAAAACAGGCAGGGGCACAGGATCCTTATTTTCTCCTGTTTTCTACCCGCTCCCAGGAGTCAGTGCTGACTGAGAAAAAATTCACACCCTACCCTTGTTCCTGTTGTACTGGACCGTAAGTCAACTTTTTAGTGGAGTGACTTTTCTTTGGGTCCACACAAACTATTGATACCACTTTGCTTACATTAGAGATAACCTAGCACTAGAGAAGTGATTAAAGTATTTTTGTTCTTGTTTCAGGGTCAAATGAGATTGCTCACCTTTAAAATACTGATGATTTATTGTTTATATCTGTAGTGTCTACTACTTTTGTGAATTTTTGAGGTTCATTTATAGACAAAATAATTACAAAAAAGGAAATTAATTTTGTCCCTGACAAGTATTTGTCTTTCCGATATCATTCAGAAGCTGGAAAGCTGGTTTGTTTTTGCCTTGGTGGTGAGTAAGCGTATCCAACCATCCACCCATCCATTCCCCCACCCATCCATTCCCCCACCCATCCATCCCCCACCCATCCATCCATACACCCACCCATCCACCCATCCATCCACACACCCATCCATTCCTCCACCCACCCACCCATCCACCCATCAATCCACCTACCCATCCATTCACCCATCCACCCATCCATCCACCCATCTTCCCGCCCATCCACCCATCTATCCATCCACCCAACCACCCATCCATCCATCCACCCAACAACTACTTATTGAGAACCTGCTATCTGCCTGGCATTGTTTTAGGTTCTAGGGACACACAAGTAAAAAAAAAAACCCATCAGTCATAGAGTAAATCTCTATGCCTAACTGGTTGAAAATTCACATGAGAAAGGTTTTATATATAGGTATTTATGAACTTACGATATCTATGTTTTTTATTTGAGGATATATGACTATACACTGTTCTTTGATGTTTGCTGCAAGTCCAAATAGTTCATCTTTACCAGTTATGATTATTGTTTTATTTGATACTCCCATGAATGCCCTCGGAAGGTGGAATACTAACATACACTGTGATGACATATACATCTTTTTCTAGGTATTCCCCACTGCTGTGCCTTCATATATGCCATTTCCTCTTCCTATAGCTTTCCTTATTTGTCCACCAAGCAAATGCCTATTCATCATCCCAACCTCCGCCGGGCCTCATCTTCTCTATGTGGTTGACTCTAAGCACTTCCTAACACAACTGATCCCCCTTTTCTCTGTATTATTTTTGGACTTTGTACATAATTTTATTGTTGCACTGATATAAATATTCACTAACATGTCACTTTTTATTTCTATACTACAAGCCTCTGGAGGACAGAAACATTTGTCTCTTCATCTCTGCATCCCTAATAATTAGCAGGCCACCTGGCACATAAGGCTATTCACCAGTATTAGTTGAACTGAACTGAGGAGCCCTCCCCTCCATTATAACTTGTGGAATGCTACGGGAATGTGTTTCCATTTTATTGTAAATGATATCACAGTTAAAAATAAACAAATATTTTTGAATATTTTGTAAGCCGTAGATTTCAACTCTTTATTAAATTCTTTTCCGATGAGAGATATTATCATCCCTGTAAAATCCTAATAAAATTATGTAATCAGGAACACGCTTTTCTTTTTAAATATTTCTGTTGTTCGTTTCCCCCACTCTCTTGACTTTGGTTATCAAAGACTCATTCTATTCATACTGTATCACAATTATTTGTTTATGTATCTAAGGCCCTCCTAGACGTAAACTCCTCAAGAGCCAGCCCGTCCCGTCCATCGCTGCGGTGCTGGTGTACTGCAGAGGCCCTGACAGGGAGGAGCTTTGCAGTGTTTGTTGAGTCAGTAAATAGAGGAGTAAATAGCACACAGTGAAAAGAATTAAATCCTAGGTCCTTTCTCTATTAGGACTTGTTTAGTGAGTATCTTAAATGAAGAAAATCTGCTACATTCTATACAAAAGCTTTGACTTCGTTGTTGAATAATGCTAGATTGTGTGGGAGTGGCAAATGAGGAAAATAAGAAGAGTAAAGGCTTTGCTGTGAAAATATTTTTGTCTTTAAGTTTATGCTGAAAGAAGTCCTAGTTTTGAAACATGGAATAGGGGGTTGGATCAGAGAAAAAAATAATTGGGTTCCTTATTAGAAAAAGAAATGGCCTTGTGAAGTATTTTACTGAAATTCACAAGCTTTGGGGATCCTTTTCCCTCTGCTAAAATGGTATTAATTCCATAATTTCCCCTAATTCCAGGTGTACACAACAGGGCAATTTTTGGTTGATTCATTTGAAGTTTCTTTGTGATTTTTTGGCAACACGAAGGTGTAATGTTTAGTAAAATATCACCACATGAATAGTAGAGTTGGACACTCTCTATTCTGACAGAATATCATGTACACATGCTTTTTACAACAGCAGTGTTTGAAAAATATGGGGAGTTAACAGCTTTTAAAATGTAACATCTAGCATCTATTAAATGTATTATTACTCACTTGTGGGTGGCAGTGACAGATACATTTATTAAGTGACCTTGAAAAGAAATTATTTCTACAGGTACCATTTAGTAAATGATAATATAGTATTAGTGATGTTAAAAAGTAAAAATGTCAGATGAAGACCTCATATGTTGTTTCTTCACACACAAACCATTCTAAAATCAAAGGCATAATGATTCATAAATATATAGACCATATAAATGGCATAACTTCTCCTCAAAAGAAGTTTTCTAATGGGTGCATCTACTAGAACCCATTGACTTTAGCAGGTTGATAAATGAAATCAGTATTGTGAAAAATGTGAAATGGTGACATAGTTCTTTGGAGATATAGTTACTGTACTTTATAATACTCTTTCTAAGTCATTTCAGAAACAGCACTGAAAAAATTTTGAGTCAGTATTGTAAATACACAAGATCAAATCTGATTTCTTCTTACTTTTTTTCAGATAAGGAAACAAGTATTTGTAAATTATGCAAGTAATCCAAGGTCATGGAGCAGGTAGGAGAGATTCAAATCAGACTGAAAAATCAGACTTAGCTAATTTTCTTTTCTCCACTTCTGTGCATCTTTCATGACTAATATTCTCTGGCCCTTAGCAATTTGCCTCTGAATTACCATGTTAAATAAATTTTGATTATAATTTGACAGACATTCAAGTAACTGCATATGAAAATTAATTCATAAGGACTAGAGAAAAAACTTTATCTATTAAAACATCATATGGGATACATCAAGATGAATACCATTAAAATTTTTTTTTCTATGAGATGAGCATGCATATTTAAATATCTAACCTGGGCAATTCAGCTTAAGACTATTACAAGATTAATACAGATTTTAAAATATCAACAGCTGAATATAAGCTAGAAAAAATATGAAATGTTAATCACATCCCTAAAAATGAACTCTAGAAATAAATTAGAAAAGTATCCATGTCAAGAGTCCACAAAAATTATCTTTAAAGCTGTCTCCAAAGCACATCAGTTTGATACTCTTAAATTTAGGGGAAACAGAATTTGTGGTTTTCCTTTGGCAGAGTGACCTTTGACCTGCAATTTAAAAAACACAGAAAGAAGCCCCTCCTATTTGCCACAGAGGAAAGAAAAAATGTTGCAAAGCTGTTTTCTGGCCCCTTGAGGACCTTACCTGTGTCCATTTTCCCGTCCTGTGCAGCGGGCCCATCCGGGATCACACTTTTCACCTGCAGAAACTCATCAGGCTCATCGCCTCCAATGATGGTAAATCCAAAGCCCATGTGGCTCTTTTTCAGGGTGGTGCTGAGGAATGTTCCCTTCAGCTGGGATGCATCCCGGGTGAAGAGCGGCTTTTCTACATTGGCCAATGTAAGTTGAAAAAGAAAAAGCATGTTTAAGGCAAGTTCTCACACAGGGGAAAGCCAGCCACTGAGCAGCAAGCCCAGGGGTAAATGTGCAGGGCCTCCTACTGTAAGTGCAGGCAGGGGGTGACCGCAGAAGCAACACCCTTAGTTCTTCCTACACACACAGTGGTCCCAAGCATCCAGGGAAAGGCCAACGCACTGCTTGTTTTGCGGAGGCATTTTTTTTTTTTTGTCAAGTCATTGCTTCCATTCACGAGCGTAGCCCATTTGTGCTTAAAAGGGCTAAACCAACAGGCCATCAGAGCCTTCAGAAAAGAGGACCCCCAAGTTATCCAGGCACATCTGGGTATATTCCTCGTGTTCTAAGAGTCCAGGCAGGAGAAAGGTGTGAATGGCTGGTTCTGCACAAAAGCCTTGAAGGCATAGGACTGGAAAACCTAAATTAATTTTTTGTTTGAAAAAGAATAGGGGCTACAGAATGTTACCAATTACTCAAATGTCAAAATTGTTTCAAAAGAGTACCTGGATGTGGGACTGAGTTAACTTTTGCTTATAGTGTGAGATGCTCTAAAGATAACCAGGTAAATAAATTTCTACTGACCAGAGAGTGTTTAGTATACTCTAAAATGTGAGCAAAAGGCAAACAAATCTTTCTAGATATAATTATGAATGTAAAGGTGACACATTTTGCAACAATAAGTTGACATATTCAAATTGAATGCCTAAGTAGTCTGAGCAGGACTTGAATCCACTCATATAGGTCTGGCCACTAATTTGTTATATCGTAGGCTTTTCCAGTTATGATTGGCAATGAACAAATACCAAGCCATATTAAATGCTTTGAAAATAATAGCCATATTAGGAAGCAGAATTAATATCTGCTTTAAATGGTACCACAGTCAAATATTTTATATATTTCTTTCAGTTGTTATATTTTGGGTGATATGATAGGATACGTGTAATAGCCAAACTGTGCACAGTAACTTAGTTAAGGATGAAGTATGATACTTTGGCTGTTGTTACATTTTGTTTGATACATAATAAACAAACTATAAAATGAATCATTATATTGGAGTTTTACTTTGTTTATACATCATGTATATCTACATTAAGAAATTAAATGTAAAAATTCTTTTACATTTATGTTTATTTACATTTGTCTTTTTTTTAATGTAAATGAAAAGTGCATATGATCTTATCACCCACGTTTCCTTTTTGATAGTAACATTTACAATCGGAGCAAAGTGCTTTGCAAGACCTTTACATTCATGGTAATTGTGCTGCAGGGTATGAGATTCGTGCCTTTATTTATGAGTAAGAGACCAAGAAGACAGGAAAAGTTTGTGCAGCAACTCCTCCCCCTACGTGGCTTCAGGGTGTGGTCAGGCGCAGCAGGCAGCCCCGGACGGACATACCGAAAGGCCAGGGCCTCGGGGTGCAGGCGCGCCGACAGCAAGACAAGTCACTCACGCTGTGCCACCTCTCTGGGACAGCACGGGCGCAGGCGGGTCTGCGCCTAGGTAATGTCGATGACGAGCTGTCTACTGCCACAAAGGATAACAAGCCTCACTCTTGTGCTTGGACTTCTGAGGACAAACTTACGAATCTCTATGAATCTCTGCAGTTTATGGTACCACTGTCAAAACCCATTCATCTCCACCTGGCAACATGCTGTAAATTTTTATAACATATTGCCCCAGGGCTTTACTTTAATCCATCGTTGCTAAATGCCTTTGCTTAGGAACAGGGTAAACACACAGCTACAGCTAATCGAGGGGTTCCGGGAAAGCAAATTAATGATTTGAAACAGTCCACAGTAAAGCATGTTTGGAAGGGTGGGCAGCTTGACAGACAGGTTTTCCCTTTGAAGCGCATGCCGACATAGTTCTTACCTCGGAAACCTGGGGCCTGCAGGGGCTTTGTTCCAAGTTCTGTGTGGGGCATGTTATGCTGTTGTAGCTTCCTCTTTGCTTCCAGGACAGGGTTTTCAAACTGTGTTCTTCTATTTATGTGGCTGAAAAATAAGATTTCAAGTTAGGATAACCGTGGGGCAATGTCATTTAAGAGAACATCTGCGTAGCTCTACAGAGAGCAGGTGGTTGAGAGACACCTTGTGTGAGGTCAGGTCTCTGCTGGGACTGGCCTGTGCACAATACACATTTCTGTAACCAGGGCAGAGTTCTCAATGGTTCTATCACATGTTACTGTATTTAAATTAAGTAAAAAGGACTAGAATGTAAACTGGCTTTCTGGTTCACTGTGTGTTAGTTTCAGATGAGTTTGATGCATTAAAATGAATGGTCAACAAATGAAATGTATACTGAATGGTGGTGAAGAAAAGAATATCATCTAAGCTTTGCAAAGTTGCCATATCCAACAAGATAAGTGTAAGTTAAATTCATTGATTACTTGACCCTTACAGTGATGGGAGGCTATACTTTTTAGAGTGAGACAGACCTGGACTCAAGGGCTGGGACACAGGAGGAATGATTCCCAAGGATGTTTATGGAAACTGTAGAATATCTGTAGGACTGCTGATGCTGACAGCAATCAAAAGTGTTCATAATCCACAAAATAAAATAAGATGATAAACTCTAAGGTATCAGAGTGTCTTGAAGCAACTGTGGATCAACTCAACTGAGGGGTTTTATTATAAGGATTCCTTTTTTTTTCTGTTGAGTTTCTTTTTTTTTTATCTTAAAACAATTTTTTTTATTAAGGTATCATTGATATACACTCTTATGAAGGTTTCACAAGAAAAACAATGTGGTTATTACATTCACCCTTATTATCGAGTGCCCCCCAATACCCCATTGCAGTCACTGTACTTCAGTGTAGTAAGATGCCACAGAGTCCCTACTTGTCTTCTGCGAGCTACACTGTCTTCCCCCTGACCCCACATACACCATGTGCACCAATCATGATACCCAATAATCCCCTTCTCCCTCCCTCCCCAACTTACATCCCCCACCACTCCCCTTTGGTAACCACTAGTCCCTTCTTGGAGTCTGTGAGTCTGCTGCTGTTTTGTTCCTTCAGTTTTGCTTCTTTGTTATACTCCACAAATGAGGGACATCATTTAATATTTGTCTTTCTCTGCCTGGCTTATTTCACTGAGCATAACATCCTCCAGCTCCATCCATGTTGTTGCAAATGGTAGGATTTGTTTCTTTCTTATGGCTGAATAGTATTCCACTGTGTAAATGTACCACATCTTCTTTATCCATTCATCTACTGATGAACATTTAGATTGCTTCCATATCTGGGCTATTTTAAATAGTGCTGCAATAAACATAGGGGTGCATATGTCTTTTTGAATCTGAGAAGTTGTTTTCTTTGGGTAAATTCCTAGGAGTAGAGTTCCTGGGTCAAACGGTATTTCTATTTATAGTTTTTTGAGCAACCTCCATATTGCTTTCCACAATAGTTGAACTACTTTATATTCCCACCAGCAGTGTAGGAGGGGTCCCCTTTCTCTGCATCCTTGCCAGCATTTGTTGATCCTAGTCTTTTCTATGTTGGCCATCCTAACTGGTGTGAGGTGATATCTCATTGTGGTTTTAATTTGCATTTCTCTGATAAGTAGCGATGTGTAGCATCTTTTCATGTGCCTCTTGGCTATCTGAATTTCTTCTTTGGAGATGTGTCTGTTCATATCCTCCACCTATTTTTTAATAGGGTTCTTTGCTTTTTGGGTGTTGAGGCATTTGAGTTCTTTATATATTTTGGATGTTTACCCCTTGTCAGATATGTCATTTACAAGTATATTCTCCCATACTGTAGGATGCCTTTTTGTTCTGCTGATGGTGTCTTTGCTGTACAGAAGCTTTTTAGCATGATGTAGTAGTCCCATTTGTTCATTTTTTATTTTGTTTTCCTTGTGTATTAATTTTATATCCTGCTACTTTGCTGAATTCATGTATTAGATCTAGTAATTTTGGAGTGGATTCTTTAGGGTTTTCTATGTAAAATATCATGTCATCTGCAAACAGGGAAAGTTTAACTTCTTTGCCATTCTGGATGTCTTTTATTTCTTTGTGTTGTCTGATTGCTGTGGCTAGGACCTCCAGAACTATGTTGAATAAAAGTGGGGTGAGTGGGCATCATTGTCTTGTTCCCAATCTTAAAGGAAAAGCTTTCAGCTTCCTGCTGTTAAGTATGATGTTGGCTGTGGTTTTGTTATATATGGCCTTTATTATGTTGAGGTACTTACCTTCTATACTCATTTTGTTGAGAGTTTTTATCATGAATGAAAGTTGAATTTTGTTGAATGCTTTTTCAGCATCTATGGAGATAATCATGTGGTTTTGTCCTCCTTTTTGTTGATGTGGCGGATGATGTTGATGGATTTTCAAATGTTGTACCATCCTTGCATCCCTGGAATAGATCCTACTTGATCATGATGGATGATCTTTTTGATGTATTTTTGAATTTGGTTTGCTAATATTTTGTTGAGTATTTTTGCATCTATGTTCATCAGGGATATTGTTCTGTAATTTTCTTTTTTTGTGGTGTCTTTGCCTGGTTTTGGTATTAGAGTGATGCTGGCCTCGTAGAATGAGTTTGGGAGTATTCCCTCCTCTTCCACTTTTTGGAAAACTTAAAGGAGGATGTGTATTAGGTCCTCACAAAATGTTTGATAAAATTCAGCAGTGAAACCATTTTGTACAAGCATTTGTTCTTAGGTAGTTTTTCTATTACCAATTTAATTTCATTGCTGGTTATTGGTCTATTCAGATTTTCTGTTTCTTCCTGGGTCAGCCTTGGAAGGTTGTATTTTTCTAGAAAGTTGTCCATTTCTTCTTGGTTATCCAGTTTGTTAGCATATAATTTTTCATAGTATTGTCTCATAATTCTTTGTATTTCTGTGGTGTGCATAGTGAATTTTCCTTTCTCATTTCTGATTCTGTTTATGTGTATAGACTATAAGGATTCTTTATAATCTCCTTCTAGGACAATGACTTCTTATATGCAATATGTTCCTTAAACATAGGAAGTAACAGCTCTGCCTGATGGCAGTGCCATGTAGCTCTCTTGTGACAGGAATGCCCCATGACAGGGATGACCTATACATTTATCTTTGGTTCTCTGTACCAATAGAAATAGGACTATGGTATGAAAGCATGAAGAACAGAGAGGTGTTGGAAGAGGAATGAACAGTTCTTTATACTTCACCCTGTGTTAGGTGCTGCATATGAAATTTCTCATGTAAGCCTTACAGCAAAGTCTTGAATTCTAATCATCGCTGCTTTAAAGGTGATGCCTGACCCAGAGGAGGTCAAATGACTGCCTTGTAATCACGTTTAGCAAGTGGAAAGGCTGGGATTTGCCCTTGTCTATTTCTAAAATGCATCTCTTATACACTTTGTCTTTTCAGTGTATGAGCTCACACTGTCACCAGCACACATATTTAATGTGCGTCCCACCCCCACGGTCCTTTCATTATGTCCTCTTAAAGTGCGTATCAGAAAGGAAAGGAGCTAAAAGAAGCAAAGTCTCAACAACCAATTTTCTGTTACTATCAATCAGAGAATTCCTGGTGAGACAGAAATGCGGCTGTCAGAACCACGGTAAAATGACTGCAGTGTCTGACTGCTCTCCCTGGGAGGCACACAGGCCCTGGAGTCAGTTAGTCCCAGATTCAGAATCCAGCCCTACCACTGATTAGCGCTGTGACCTTGGGAGAGTAATTAAACCTGAACCTTAGTGTCTTCATCTGTGATATGGGCATAATACTGCCTTCCTCCCAGTGTGGCTGTGAGGATTCAATGAAATAATGAGAGGTGGTGCAGGGTTCCAAGCACAGACATGCTCACTAACCGGCAGCAGCTACTACGACCTGGCCAGTGCCAACAGCATCTTCTCATCACCATTACTGCCATCATTTCGAGTCCACAGGAAAGCCTGTATTGGAGGGAGGGTGGGGTTAAAAGCACCAGGCCCTTTATCTAACACAGCCTCTCACTTAAGCAATGGTGCTATTGAGGGCCCAGGGGATGGGGGACGGTGTGTGCTTATGACCATGATTTTTGGTAACAGAACTCACCTGTATGGGATTCAGAGTAATCTACCTTACATCAAGTTATTTTCCATTGGAAGCAGACAACTGCAATGCTCCTGTGTGCCGAGGAGCCACCACGATCTGTGGTGTGTGGTCAACTACTGCCCACGCTCCTTCAAACCTTCCCCACCCCCACTCTGTCATCCCTGTTTCGGAAGGATCAGAGTTTGAAGCTGCTCTTCCCCTTCTCCTTTTTCATGTAACTCCCTTATTAAAACCCTTTCAAATCTTCCTACTACCTAAAGAAATACCCCGGCCTTTGCTCTTACTTATCTCTGCAGCTTCACTTCTGGCTGCTTCACCACACACCCCCTTCCTTTTGGACATCCTTGGAGCCATTAACATCCTATTAAACCTTGGATCTTTTCATGAGCTTCGGTGTATCAACAGTGCACTGCTTGAGGCAAGACAGCCCGGGTTTGGGGTGGCATCCTGGGGGAATTACTAAACTCTCTAAACACCAATATCCTCATCTGCAAAAAGGGGATATTAATATCTGCTTCTTGAGGTTGCCATGAAGGTAAGAGAAATGTCTGCAAAGTACAGAAACGCAGAGAGGACACCACGAACGTAAGGTCTAGCTATTCTTAATTTTCAAGATCTAATTATTCTCTGTTACTATTATAAATAAGTGCTGTGGCTGTTATTATTATTATTACGATGCTTTTCCCATCTGTGCTATAACTCCTTCCCTAATCTCTCCTGGCAACAGTCTGAACCTGCATTATGCTCCTCCCCTTGGCTCTCATAAAATAAAACCTTGAACAGACTTCTCTCATCACAATTTATTTATTTTCTCATAAGCTGTCTCATCGTTAAGAGAATTTCAGGCATTTCTTCTTTTAAAGAACCACCACAAAAAGTAAAGAAAATCAGAGTGAAGGTAGTTGAATCTAGGTGGAAGATCAAAAGACCAAACTAATGAGATAGGTCCTTCTTGTTCACTAGAGTTATATTGTAAATTAACTTCGACCTTTCAAGCTGCTAATTCAACAGGAGAAACCACTTATATTCTTCAGAGTATTTAAGGTAAACCCAAACTACTGTTCAGAAGGACACAGTATTCCTATTACTGAGTCTTAAGAGACATTTCTTTCCAGGTCTTGGATAAAGAGGTTGTTTCTTTGATGTAGTATGCAATATCCTGGAAGGTAATTTCACAAAAACAAATTCACAGGCTACAGTTACCTAATCAGACTGTATTCTAATAACTGATTTTCATGTTTCTTTCCTTCTCTCAGGGTCCGTGTGCTCATCTTTGTGTGTGTACTAAGCCCTGGGCCCTGAAAAACAATGATTTTTTTTTTGTAAAATAACTAAATGATGTTGCATTTTAAGATTTGTCAGTAATTTTTGAGAAACCAAGAAACAGCTTTGCAGTGCACTGAACTATTGGCTTCCCTCATTTCCTATCTGTTCTATTTCTGTTTTGCTAGGTCATTGTTCATCATATGCAGAACTTTATCTTTAGAAAACTTCCTAGGGTACATACACACACATATATATAATTGGATTCCTCTGTCACTTGCATGTAATTATTTCCAAGGAAAAGTCACTGTGTGGTCTCCTGTTTTATGGACACTACGTTGAAAATATTCCATTCACTATCAAAGTGAGTTTCTAGAGTTCACAGGTAATGAAAATACCAATTAACTAGTCTGGCATGCTTCTACCTCACAAATAGTGGATACTGGTCATGGCGTTAGTATCCTGAGCTAATTGCTACAGATCATTTACATTGTCACAAATGAAGTCATTCATTTAAAACCTAAAGTACTCCAAGCTTTAAAAGACCTATCACAAAGAAATACGATTGTAGCTGAATAGGGAAGACTTGTGTTCCTTGTGCTTCCCAAATGAATAGTTTCAAGTCCGTTTAGAAAGGATCTGGGGGTCTTACAACGTGTACAAAGGGTGTGAATGACAAATGCCATCCTCTCCTCATTGTTTCTACTCTGTGAGATAATCACCAGCTATTTCATCTAGCTTCCGCACAGAGCAGGAACCTGGGATGCTACCGAGGGTCCTTAGTCTTTAGTTATACCTAGTTTATTGTCATATTTTACTAAGAGAATCTTTAGGTGATAAGAGCCATATTCTGAAGTGGAACAGCATGGGGTGTCGCCAAACGTCAATGGCGTGTGGGAAGGGCAAAGCCAAGGGGTGAGGATATTCAAGGATGAGATTCCATCGCCTTCTCTCCTTGCCCTTATATTCACTCATTTGCAGCTGAACTCCCCTCTTCCACTATGAAATGGAAATTTAAAATTAGTTTGTACGTGGCAGTGCTTTGTAGCTTTGAATGAACCCAAGGTGCTTAAAAACAAACAAAAACAAAAAATAAAAGCAGAGAAGACTCAGGCCCAAGCTAAATCAACTAACATAGCCTCAGAATGGGATACAGGCACTGGCATTTTTTAAAAAAAGCTTCCCAGGTAACCATTATGCAGCTAGGGTTGTAATGCCCTGAATTAGAAGCTGAGAAGGTGTGACTAGGTAGTTGAACAAGGAATTTATTGCTTGATACAATTTATGTGGAAGTCTTTCTTTCTGTATGTGGCCTAGGGGAGTCCTAGGAAATATTATTTGTTTCAGAAGAGAGAACTGCCATCAGAAGTTTCAGACATGCACAGAGGGAAGGAGATACTTAAAGCTGGTTGGATGCAATGCTGCTAGAAGCAGTCCCAGGCCGGTGTCCTGTTTGACTGCCCCCTCCCTCACTGGGAGAACGGAAGAAACAAGAGGAAGGTCGTCCACCTCGAGCCCATCAGTATGCACAGGACAAGCCTGCCGTCGCTGAGGTCATCATCTGGCCCCCTCTGTGTTCCCGCCTGTTCATACCTTGACTCATTTTCCCTTGGTTTTTGGAGAGGGGCACCTTTTGTACCCAGTGGCCACTATTTCACCATCTTGACTTCAGTTGAGTTTAGAAATGGCTCTTTGGGTCAATGTGAGAGAGAGGAAACAGCAGCTTTCAAATGGAGATTGTACCATCAGTGAAATATTTCCAAGGTGACCAAGTCACCATATGAATTACTCTAAGGCATGAGGTGGTCAGTGCTCAGTGAATGTTGACTAAGTGCCTGGCTGGAGGCAGGCATCCATAAGAGGTGGTAGATCTCACTAGTTTTCCAGTTTAGCTCTCCCATAAAATAGGTGTTGTGACAGAACTTTATGTGGAGCTTAGGGCCAGCTTATGTGATATAACCAGCGTGCATTTGGGTAAAGACCCATGAAATCCTTAAAAACAGAGAATCTTTCAAGACATTCTTGTAGGTAAAAAAACACTCTACTTTGGTGATGAAAGATTTGGATCCGAGGAGCTGATAACTAGAGCTGCTATATTTTCAACACAAACATGCTCGTATGAAAAGCACCACGAGAGGAACAGAATATGGGGGCACGGAGAGGCAGCCCCTCAATACTGGGGGTCAGGAGATTAGCCTGGGGCTTGGGGCTGAGCTCACTGTGTCCTCCCTTCTGGGCAAACTTGCTCCTTTTGGGGCTTTCCAAAATCTATTTTATTTGGAGCATTGTTTTTTTAAACAGAATACTTCCTCAGTGTAATCGAAGTGTGAATTTCCTGGTTGCCTGGCATTCCCTAGGTCTTCTCTGGCTCCAGTTCTGACTCCCACACTTCCTGGCGGTCAGGAAAGTCTGCATGTTACCTCCTCACATCTGAACCACAGCTGCCCGGGCAGCCAAATGCACATTACATGCTCCCTTTCTTTATTTCATTTGTTTTAATTCAAGCCTTTGAAGCCTCCATACATTTTCTCTACTATCAAGTTTGGGAAAACAGAATAAGAACTCATTCATGTTTTGGAAACTAAGGCAGGATAATCACCACACAGGAATCCTCTGGGACCATAGCTGCCTTTTCACAGAAGGAAGGACAGTGTATTAAGAACTTGGTCATAAGGCCGGCATTCACATCCAAGCTCCCCCACAATCTAGCTGTGTGACCTTGGGCACATCATTTACCTCCCTGTGTTTCAGAATTTTTCATCCATAAAGTTGGGATAAAGGTAATAAGTAATATCCACCTCATAGAATTCAAATGAGTAAATCACTTAAGACTAGTAATTCATCAAATATTTTCTTCTTAAATACTCCTTGAGAAGCACTGTGGTGGGGAGTACAGGGAGGCGCAAAGATCAGTCACACATGCAGTCCAGTAGGGGAGATAAAACTGGAACAAAAAGATTTATAGAATAGGGTTTACTGAATACAATGTATGCCTTTGGAAAGTGGAATTTTAAAAATACCAGTTTAAAGACTAATGTTTTACATATGCTTTATTTTAAAATATGAGCTTCAGATAATGGTGGAATTGAATGTATTTCATTTGGAGCACTTTTTTAAAAACAGAATGTTTGAATCCTGCCTCTTGAAAGATTTCTTCCCAACTCTAACACTTAAGTGATAATTTTCTTTCTATAAATGTCCATTCATTATTCTACTGCACCTGAGGGTCATGTGAGTTTGCTTTGTGGGTGTGGGAAGACTGAGTCCTTCTCATGTTACTTTCTCTTGCTCTCCCTGGACACGAGGGGTTTGACCTGGGGTACACTGTCCAGGTGGGAGGTGGCATCATAGCTGACTGAGAAGAGTATCCATATATTGGTGCTGAAACTCACAGTTATGGAGTCTGTCCACATGGAGTCCACTCCTTATGGAGCCAAGCTTCCCAAATGTGGAAATATTTTCAGATAAATGAGCTCTCTCCTTCCCCAAACTGTAGTGCTAAGTTGTTCAGCTAAGACATTGCCTTGTAATGTGTATTTTATGTGTATCTTATGTATAAGGGAATTCATCACTTAGCATTTACTATTTACCAATTACACAGAAACTTGGCATTTTACTCTAGGAGAAATGGCAATGTGCACTGTCAGTCATGTCACGAAGGCCCCAGGACCTACAAGATACACAGACTTGTTTTCAGAAATTTCAGGGCCACTAGAATGCATTTAAAAACGTTTCCTATTCAGTACTTCTCATTTCCATAAAACGTCTCTCTTAAACGTATTGCAGGGTGCGGGAGGAGGTTATTGTTATCAGAGGTATTTCTAACCTTTTGGTTTTAGTTGGAGCAAAAGTAGTCAGTTATAAACAGAGAAAGGAGAGAGATTATTTAGAAGGACACCAAAGACTACACTATTTCAAGATCTTTTTGTATCAAGAGACAAGGCTATTGCACCCCCTTCCACTGGTGTCTGCCAACCCTGACTGAATGAGTTCAACCTTTAGGTCTCACATATAAATTCGTTAATCTATCAGTGTGCTAGGCATTGGGCACACGAAGATGAATATGACACAACCCCTCACCCAGGGACCCATACTTCCAGCGGGGAGACACACACGGTGGGCGACCAACCACCACAGTTTGCCTAGGTCTCTCAGGCTTGAGACTTCTAGTTTTAAATCCTGGACAGTCCTGGGTAAACTGGGATAATTTGGTCCCTTTACAAATGGCCAGAGAAGTATAACTCAGGGTAAAAAGTGCTGAAATTTGTATGCACAAAGGAAGAAAAGACAAGTTGGTTTGATGGTTTAAGAGAAGCTTCACAAAGGAAGTGTCCCTTGAGCAGATCCTGGAAGGACAGATGTGTTTTGTCAGATGGAGTGGGGGGCATTTCAGGAAGAGAGGAGGGGATACAAAGGTATTCAGGAATATTTAATTCTGCTTAGCCAGGGTACAGGGCTAGTGAGTACACATACATGCACAGGACTACCTGTGGGTGAAGGCGTGGGAGCAGGAGGCGGTGGGGAGAGGAGGGAAGCTACAAGACTGGAAGGAGGGTTCCCAGTGATGGTAGCAAGTTTGGTTTTGTTTGAAATTCTCCCTACTTCGATTATGAGTTTAGCCTAACGGACAGTCATAGCTTTGAAAGTCTGTCTTGGAGGACATAGCTTACTTTTGAATTTGGGGGATTATTAAGTGAGCTTCATTATATCCACCAGATAGGAAAACTGTGGTGCTCCCTAGAATTCTCAATCATTTCAGCATGATTTACTGGCTACCTCCAGTATACTAGATATTGTTCTTACTTGGGGCTATGAGGAGGAATAAGAGATGCTCCATGGCTATGAAGAATCAGATCTTCCAGGGAACTACACACTAATGTGCTGGAGGGGTAAGAATAGTCTGACCTATGATATACTCCATGTTGAACTGGATCGGTATTTACGATGATTTGTTAAAACGTGAAGTCACAAATAGTCTAAATCTGCTGAACTCCAAAAAATATGACTGTTATATGCCTGTGCATACTTATCACTCATATATAATGACAGACATACATAGTCCTGGAAACAGGAGTACTTTGGGGCCTGACTCCAAGGAGCATCAGAGAATTACCGAGGACACTCAGAACAGTGAGGAAGCGTGAGGACATCACTGTTGGCTGGGGTTGTCCAGGCAGGAGTGAGTCACGGAGAGCTCTAGCAAGGGGAGATGGACAGGCCTGGGGGCAAGACTGCAGCCGATTCTGAAAGTCAGCAGGACAGGAAGGTAATTCCAATCCCATACAATACCCAAACTCCCATGGTTTCTACCTTCAATAATCCTAGTGAGAAAAAGATCTAAAAAATATTATTCCTGACTATTGGGTCTTTATTACTGCCCAGGCTGGGGAAATCAAGTCCATAACTATTGCTTTTATATGCTAGGAAGTAACGCAGGAGGAACTAGAAAACCAAATTAAAATACTTTTGATGAGTCTTAAGGAGAGAAGGACCAAATTCCTGAGTACCTAGAATCGCACAGAACCGTACAATACCTTACCACTAATCAGTAGCTGTGGGGCCTGAGTAGGGGCAGAAGGCTCTCATTCCGAGAAGGTAAGGGCCTGGGAAGAAAGACATGGGAAAAAAAGGTAGCAGTAATAGAAAAGTTCAGCAGAACCAAGAACAAAGAAAGGTGGCAATAAGTTGCTTCATTGTTGTTTTTAATAGATTGCTTTTTAGGGAGATGACTATTGTTGCAGAGTTTTATGTAACTGACACTATGTCTAAAATTATGCCATTATTGGAAGAGCAATGTGTCATACAGATTAGATGATAGTTTCATGTGACTGTAATGGGGGATGTCTTTTCACAGGATTTATGTGTTCCTTTTCATAATACACACACAAGGTTGGTGAATTTAGGCCCTCAAGCTGGGCTGAGTTTATATGTTACATTCTGATTCTCTAAATAAAGATGAAAGGCGCTATGCTGAATATTTCAGAGCACTCCATTTTGCACACTTTTAAAGTTACTCAATTCTTGTTCAGATTTAAATTATTTAATAGATGCCATCATTTGTGGAAAGAAACAATGGTTTGAGAAATGAATGTCAGCTTTGTAATTGAAGGAGAGAATTGAGGGAGTCTAATAGATAGTAGAGAGGGATAGGAACTAATATTCATGAGCAAATACTATGTGCTCAGGTAAGCAGATTCCATGCTTTAATTCATCTGCTCCTCAAAGACGGTAATTTTCTGCAGATCTTACAGTTAGAGGCAGATGGATGAATTGAGCCCAGCTGTGTGTTGCATCAAATCCAACAACATTGATTTATGTGGTTCTGACACAAATATACACCTACTTTTCAAGTGATTACTACTTATGTATATGCAGGCATGGCCTATTTGGTAATCGCAATATAGATCAGATCAGCCAGGTGATTCTGTTTCTTTTTAACAGTGTTCAGTGTGAAATTGGAAACTTTCACAGCTTTGTAAATTACCTGCTGTTTTCTGAAGACAAAAATGTGAAAATACATCCCATTATTTTGATTATTAAGTGATTTAAAAAGAAAAGAAACCAAGGATTACATACATAGAAATAGGGACTGAATATATTTTACAAGAAAACATGTACATGTGTATGTTTTATGGATCGTGAAAAGTGAGAAATGAAATGGTAAAGACAGTACAGATGAGGAGCTAGGAGACCTAGCTTTGGGTCGCATGGTTTTCAAACCAGAAGAGTCTCCTCTGAGGACTGCCTTTCAGCTCTCCTTGGAACAAATCCTAACTTGGATTTTCCTGAACTCCACCCTTACCCACTCTGGCAGTGGAACATGGCTCACATCTCTGGCAACTATGATAATGATAATAAGATGATTCTGCACTAATATTTATGAGTAAGGATAAAGTTAAATTAAGTGAGAATGAGGGTGGTTAATAATAACACAACGATGCATGTCTTTTCTCAAACTTTTTTTTTGGTTTTTGCAAAATCAACCTTATTCTTTTTTTCTACTGTTATCTTTTTATCTTTTATTGAAGTATAGTTGATATACAACATTATATTGGTTTCAAGTATTCAGCATAGTGATTCAACAGTTAACTACTCAAGCTTTGAGAAGGACATAGGTCCTGCTGAGGTCCAGTGATGCAATAAGAAATGAAATCATGGTGCTTAGCAAGACATTCCATACATGAAAACACAGCAGAACCTCGAGGGCTGGTGAGACTCTCCCCGACTCAGCTCACATAAAAGTTACCTGTCAGTTGTGGGTTAGGCCACGAGGAATAACCGGGGCAAGGGAACCACCTGCACTTTATGGAATCCCCAGACTTATGGGGGCCTTTTGGGTTTCACCAAAGTAAAAGCTACTTACAATGAGTATGAGTTGTCATTCTCTTCTATTTTTGAGTCCAAACCAGTATTTGGGGTTTAAGCCACATTTGAAGAGTAAGTCTATCACTCACTACTTTTGTGAAATGCCCCTAGTGTCTCTGAACTGCCTAGTGTATAAATATCCCATTCACCTCACAGGACTGTTTTAAAGTGCACACAGAGAAAATATATGAAAGGGTGTATAGATGAAAGATTGTATAAATTTAAGTGGCTTAACATCATAGGGGAGTCAAGTGTAACCTGAATATAGACAATGTAAAGTCTCTCAGTTCCCATCCTTGGGCTGTAACTCTGTTTCTACTACCTACCAGCTTGAGGGCCTGGCTTCTGTGAATTTCTCTGTCTGTAAAACAGAAATAATATTGCCTAACATTAAGTGCTGTGGTCATGACTGAGTAATGTAAAATGTCTAATATATACCAAGTGCTTAATAGATGGCTTAATATTATTTTTCTGAGTTGACTAATAGTTACTAAGTTTTTACATATTTAGTCAATGTCCCAAACTAATTTACTAAGGAATATTACAGAAAAAAGAAAGACATGCATTCCTATCATTTTTATCTATCTGAAAATATATTCATGTTTTTTGACACCTAATTAAAATTGGGGGAAGCAAAGTAAGAATAGAATGAAGGGACTTTGTCAACCTCCATTATGTGAGTATTGTACTTAATGGAAACTTCAACAAAGATCTTTACATTATGATTAACACATGGTGCTTACTAAGCTGTCAGAATCCACAAACCTAATGGTGAGTTTCTTCTAGACTAAATTAACGCAAAATCAAATTTACTGGTTGATCACAGAAAGTAGTCTTTCTTTTTCCTGTAGTAGATTCTGTTAACCTTCTTAGCCACAGAACAAAATACTGTTTCTCTTGATAATTTTAAAGTTCATCTTACATAGCTAGATTGAACTTAAATGTAAAATTTGATAATAAAATTTTTTATCTGTCCAATTTTTGTCACATAATTAGCTGAGTTTATTGTAATATAATTTCACCTAGTTAAATAGAAAGTCATCTGTTGAACACTAGTAATAAATAATGTTTAACAATGTCACTTTGTATTATTAAAAATGGAAAGCAATATATTCCTTTCAAATGTATTCAGTTTTGATAGTGGTACAATTATAGTTCTTACCCTTACATTTTTAAATAAGCTTATTTATCTTCCTGCCGCTTTAATGATAATATTACTGTAATGAGTTTCATGTCTGTAGAGATCAAATACATTTCTATGTTTTTCCTGAAGCGTTGTAAGGAGATTCTTTATAGCAATCCACCATTTATGGAAGCTTCCTTTTCATAGCATTCCTATGACGGGTTTGTTAAAATCATTAAAATAAAATAAAAGAATGGCAACACACATTTTGTTCAGCCAGATAACAAGTAGAAACAGGAAGAGAATACTTTTAAATTTTAAGTATTCTTTGATCAGAAGTCAGAATGAGAAAATAATGAGGCTTAATACAGAAAAATAGCTAAATTTATCCTTGTTAACACAAGTGGATAGTCCTTGGCCTAGAGGAGATTTTAGAGATCACCTAATCCAAACCATTCATTTAACAGATAAAAGCCAGGGAGGTTAAGTGTAATTTTGTACTAGTCTGTAAATAAAAAAATCATGAATGCAATAAAGTACAAACTATTATTAGCATCATGGCTATGAAATGAAAGGAATTTTGAAAAAACGTTATCTGCATATTGAAAAAGATGAAATTATATTTCTTATGTGGGGTGAGGGCATTGCATTTTACCTATTTAGAGGGACCATCCTGTTTTATTCAATAATAAGATATCCAAACAGTGACATCAGTCTGTTGCTTCCTCCATTTCACTACGTTCCCTCATCCCTTTGACAGTATTAACATCTCTCTGAGCTGTATGTGATTCTTGTTATGTATCTATTAAAGATCTATCTAAAAGACTTAAATGCCAGCCAACGACTTTAATTCCAGAAAGAATTCTTTCCCAAAACTAAAGGAAAAAAAACATGATCTGTTGTCTCAGTATGCTAGTCTCCAACAGGAAATGATCCTGAGGGAGTTTTAGGATAATTTCGACTCTCTGCCGTTTTCACTTCATGTGCTAACTTGAGAACTTAGTCTCAGCTTAAGATAGGACTCCAAAGAATGTGACAATACAGATCGGTAGCATGAGACAATCTGCAGTTCACGCACAGGAAGCCTAGCATGTGTAATCCAGAGGGAGGACTACTAAACTATGTAAGCTAACTATTCTATATAGAATTGTAATACTGGTCTACTTGTTATTTAACATTGATTGGCAAGAGGTAAACAAGATTGTCCAGTGAACGATGGTGGCAGCTTTCTATGGGTCGCACAGCAATGAGTTACACCAGGGTGTCCTCTAGTAGAAGGGTCAGTACTTCCCACATGGCTCTAGGTCCTTTCTGTGTGGGAATAACACTCTCCAAGTAGTTCATATCCAGCTCAAAAGGTTGTCTGCAACTCCGTCTAACAACAGTTCCCCAAATGCAGACTGTCCTCCCTGCTTTTTCACAAGGCCATTCTCATCTTCTCGTGGTCCTATAAGAACAGTGGAATAGGAGGGAGCACAGTCCTTCCTTCAGAGCACACAGCACGGTGTCTCCAGGTCTGACCACTCCTGCCTGCCCTCTCTCCCTGGGAGGACGAGGGCTCAGGTGTGTGTCTCTCACGATGCTGCCTCTATGGCTAAGATCCCCTGCTCTCTGCAACCCAGCACCCTGTTGTGCTGTTTGTCTGTGCTTAACCTCTCCAGAGTACCTTCCAGAGTCCCATTTGTTAGATTCATAAAAAAAGGCTTAAAGAAAAAAATAAAGTCAGTGTTTATGTTATATTCATTTCATCCACAAATATATTTCCAAAGAAAAGTTGATGCAGGGGTAAAAATTCTTTTATTACCGACTTTGAGACAAAGAAAATAATTGATTAGAATTGTAAAAATTGTTTAAAAAACGTTTATATGTAACTCTAACGTCAAGGCAAATAATTCATTATTATTTGTTAAAGTCCACCTGCAATTAAACCAATTCAAACTTCAAGGTGCTAAAATCATCTTTTTATTTGGAACCAGAAGATTTGTTAAATAAGGTAGTTTATGAGATCAAACAGCTGCTAGCAAAAGTGTGTTTAATTTCAGAGTTGAGTTTTCTTTCCTTTAGTTGAAAAGACATTCAGGGGAGGGGAAGGTAACTAGAATACAGAGCAAATTTTGATCATATTAGTATGATCCCCAGTAAAAGTAAAGTATCTCACAGCATGAAAGATTACCTGTAATCATAAGGGGGTGAGTGAGGGGGTAGGCGGGGAGGAAGAAGGAAGATTAGCAATGAGGTTTCATTTTGATTGAAAGGATAAGAGTTTAAAAATATTTAAGGTACCATGGCAGAAAGAGTAAAAGGAAGCCCTAGGCCTTTCTATTGATCTATGGTTGAATGAATGATGATATTAAGAAAGTAAATCAATAGCCAGTTGAAATTTATGTAACATGACTGAATGGTACAGAGGAAGTAAGTAGGAATTGCCAATTACAAACCATCAGAAGTGCTACGTAGTAAAAGGAGCATGTGCCTGGAGCTAAGGGATCCGTCACTTATGAGGCCCGACTGTTGTTTCTCCAGGCTGAAAGGAGTGATGTCACAAAGTGTAAAATTGGCCTGGGTGAGCTGCACGGAGGCCAGAATGTATGTCTCCTGACTTAGCAAGGAAGGGCTGACTATAGTTCAGCTAGAGATAGAGTACCTATATTGATCTTGGTATACTTGTTCCGTTTGTTAGACTGTGAAGTGAACTGATTTATGCTTGTATAATAAATACGAGAAAATATTTTGGAAAGTATAAGAATTTTATATTAATATAAAAATATAGCTACTGTACTGAAAGGTCTATCTTAGCTCTTCATGGCATCAGACAGCTTCTGCCTTAACAGCCATATGCCCTGGGAGAACTCACTTAACCCCTCAGAGATCCAGTTCCCTCACTGGTAAATGTTATGATTGATACTTGAGACAATGGATATGAAAACAGGTTAATAGCTAAAATAATGCCTTAAACATTACTATTTCTACTATTTTTTAATGTCTAGTAAGGATTTTATTAAGTCTGTGTTATGTGTTACACCTTTTCTTCCCTACCTCCCCATGGGATAAATATTCAGTGAAATATCAACATTTTAATACATTACGGGGTTAGAGCTGCTTTTTTTTTAAATAATTTATTTTGGTATCATTGATCTACAATTACATGTGCAATATTATGGTTATTAAACTACCCCCTTCATCAGGTCCCCCCCACCAACCCCATTACAGTCACTGTCCATCAGCGTAGTGAGATGCTATAGGGTCACTACTTGTCTTCTCTGAGTTGTACAGCCCTCCCCATGCCCCCCCCAACATTACATCTGCTAATCGTAATGCCCCCTTTTCCCTCTTATCCCTCCCTTCCCACCCATCTTCCCCAGTCCCTTTCCCTTTGGTAACTATTAGTCCGTTCTTGGGTTCTGTGAGTCTGCTGCTGTTTTGTTCCTTCAGCTTTTTTCTTTGTTCTTATACTCCACATATGAGTGAAATCATTTGATACTTGTCTTTTTCGGCTTGGCTTATTTCACTGAGCATAATGCCCTCTAGCTCCATCCATGTTGTTGCAAATGGTAGGATTTGTTTTCCTCTTATGGCTGAATAATATTCCATTGTGTATATGTACCATATCTTCTTTATCCATTCATCTACTGATGGACACTTAGGTTGCTTCACTTTCTTGGCTATTGTGCTGGGATGATCCTGCTCTGCCATTGGGCCCCTGTCTCTTTAAGGCCGCTAAAAAAAGCATGTGCTTTTCTTTTGTCCCGGGGAGCCGGCTGCGAGGACCTGGGTGCGTTCCCTGGCTCAGATCCTGCACCCTCTGTCTCTCCAATCTCCGATACACTGCGCGATGTGTGTCAGCGCTCCCGGCGCAGATCACCAGGGCGATTTATTTTATGGGCCTGTACTTCCACTCCCACCCCACTCTGAATCCTCTCCTCCCGCCGGTGCGCTAGGGTAGGGGGTGCTCGAGTCCTGCCGGGTCGCGGCTCCGTATCTTACCTGCCTCGCGGGGTGACGAGTCCTCTCAGGTGTAGATGCAGGCTGAGTGCTGTCCTCTATCTTCTGGTCTCTCTTTTAGGAATAGTTGTATTTGTTGTATTTTCACAAATATATATGATTTTGGGAGGAGATTTCCACCACCCTGCTCATGCCGCCATCTTCCTGGAAGTCTACTATTTCTACTTTTACAGTGGTACCCCCTTATTTTTGGTTTTGATTTCTGTGGTTTCAGTGAACCTCTGGAGCAGATGACCCTCCTTCTGACACAATGTCAGAAAAGTCAGTAGTAGCCTAATGCTATGTCACAATGCCTGCATTTCCTTCATCTCTTTTCATCTCACCATGTAGGCATTTTATCATCTCACATCATCACAAGAAGTGTGAGCACAGAACAATAAGGTATTTTGAGAGAGAGAGACCACATTCTTTTTTTTCTTAAAATACATTTTTATAATTGTTCTATTTTATTATTATTATTGTTAATCTCTTACTATACCTAAATTATAAATTAAGCTTCATTATAGGTATTTATGTATAGGAAATAAACAGTATATATAGGGTATATATACATATATAGGATAATATACACAGGGTTTGGTGCTGCTTCAGGTATTCAAAGGTGTCTTGGAACATATATCCTGTGCATAAGGGAGGACAATTATATTTTCACAAATTCCTAGCTATATAAGGTGTCATGTACCATGGATAATTATGACAAAAATAACTTTCTTGGGAATTACCCTGAAACCTTAACCCTTTGTAAGCCATGGATACATCATACTCTGCAGTTTTTGCTCTATCATTGTCAGTAGGTTTATGGAACTGTCACTAATGCCAATGCTATTCTTTATTAAATGTGGCACACTCTAACCATGAGATTAAGTTGTATATTTCTTACAAACCAAATAATTTCCCTTAGAATTGTTCACTTTTGGAGGTGTGCTGTCATCATGAAAGAGCTGGAAAACCAGTAACGCCTTATCCATGATCACAAGATAAAAAATAACTAACATTCACTTGGGCATTTACTACATATCTGTGTTAAGTGCTAACCACCACCTGTGGAATGAGACTATCTAGGTTCAAATGCCAGCTCTGTTATTTAGTACTTGTAAAATATCTTTATCTCAGTTTCCTTCTGTGTAGTAACACAGACTTCACAGGATTTTTGTGAGGATTAAATGAGCTAGTATAGGTAAAGTGCTTAGAATACTACCTGATGCGTAGGAAGCACACTATAAAAGTTCTGTCTTTCCCCTCCCCTCTCTCTCCTCTACCTTCTCCTCTTCCTTCTCTACAACCTGACTACTCAAGATCCCAGCCAGGAAGCTGCAGAGCCAACATACTGTGAAACTCAGCAGTCTACAAACCTGGCCACAGCATGATAGTAACTCAGGTGACCAAATGCTACTTGTAAGGTTTAGAGTTCATGTTAGCATAGAGTGTCTCTGAGCAACTTCATTAACAATGCCACTTCAATCAAGCATCTTCTATTACATAAATTTGTAAGCTGGAGAAAGGATTTCTTTGTTAAATAGCTATTTAAGTAACATCCAAAATTCTTTGCTAGTTTTTGGAGATTGATGAAAAACTGAAAGTTTGAAAAATTAACTTTCAGGGTAGGAAAGAAATTCTCTGAGAACAAGCAAGATTTTAAAAGGGTATTCTTTTCTGCTTTTTTTATAATTGGAAATGTTTTTACATTTATGCTGACTTTTAAAAAATTCTAATGTTAGGCATATTTTTTTTCTTGGAACATTTAGAGAACTACTCAAAGGCATGAAGAAGAGAAACATTCCTAAGATATGATATTGAGTTAAAATCTCTTCCAATCACTTTCCAGCTTGCTACGTCATGATGAAAACTCATCACTAACCACGAAATGAATGTGTTTTTCCTTTCCCATTTAATGTGATGTTGAAGATATGCAGTATCTTTCATACTTTCTGGAACTGCACACAAAGTAACATTTTTTAGTAGCAGATGTGTGACATCACAAGAAAAACTTGTAAAACCTTCACATGAAAATCACATCTGTCAGCCCCTACTAGCATTTTGACTATAGTTACATGGTTTGCTTCTCCGTCTGTGCCAGAAGAGGCAGCTTTGCATGAAGGCTGTTCCAGGAAATTGTGTCTTCTGAACTAGCTAGTTAAGCAAATTGTGTAACTGCCATTGAAATAAAAACATACCCAGCAGACGTAATTTCAAAAAAGAGGAGGAAGAAAACCACATTTGTTCAAAAGTCACAGCTGTTCATCTCTACATTGTGCACTTTTTTCATTAAAAATTTTTCCCTTTCTTTATGGGCAGTGACAGTTACATTTCTAGTTAGCAACTTTAGGACTTCTTAACACATTACTAAGTGCTGTACAATCATGGATTTGGTGTCTGTCAGGAAAAATTGGGCTAACTTCTTTCTGCTGCTACACAGAGTAGAAATGTGGTCCATCTGTCCTGTCTGCAGATAAAATGAGGAAAGATGATGAGTAGGGCCCATTGTTCTCTGAAATACAGAGCCAGTGGCTGCCTCCATTGCTCCAAACCAGCACCGACATCCCTATGCTAAGGCCCACACGCTATGGACTCCCCTTCTTTAGGGTCCTGCACAAAGCCAAGCTCCATTGGTCATGCGGTCCAGGGTTACTTTCAAGTCACAGGTAATGTAGCTGGTGGCTCAGCATGCTAGTGTTAGAGGCCAGTCTCACAAGGCTGTGTGCCTCATGGCCTCCTGTTGTTGGGTGTCCTCTGGAGACTGGCCTCTGGAAATTGGACCAGAGAGGAGCCATTCTCTAGGGACCCCCTCATTCTTCTCCAATGATGAGGATCAGAGGTTTGTTTGGACCATTACAGATTATGAATACTAAATTCACGGGATGCACTTTGAGCAAGAGTTTTGAGTCTTTGCTCTACAGTCAGGGTGTCTCAGTCCAAATGACAGCCATTGCTCTCATAACGTGTGATACTGCTTAAGTTACTTAACTTGTTCAACCAGAGTTTTCCTACCTGTAAACTTAAGACAATTTACCTCATTATCACTATAGAGAGAATTATAAATGTGGTAATGACTGCTGAGGGCTTAGCCCCATTCATGACTATACTAAGCCCTCAATAAAGGTTAACTCTGTTGATCATAGGATGACGATGATGATTTGTCTGACTTTTGAATACATTAAACCTGTAATGTTAAAATTGAGTGGCACAGGACAGAATTCTGGGACAGACGGGTAAGGTCAGTGACAGTGTCCAACACTGTTCCATCCAGGATTTTCAGCTTTAAGTTATTTTCCTGCTATTGATTATTGGAATTCCTATCTGCTTGTTTCTGAGGCTGACAGGAAAAGGAGTGTGCAACTGCGCCAGAGGCAGAAGGTTGATTTCAGTCTGACATGCCTGCTGATGACAGAGAACCTGCGCAGCAACTTCTCTTCAGAGTTGTTGGTCTGTGTGAAGAGTGGCTTACTGCAGCTGGACTGGTAGGGTCCTTGCACAGGCTTTTTTGCAGAGGGTGGGAAGGTGGAATGTTTTCTGTATTTTGTAACCATGCCTCTAAGTGCATAAATGGGTGTGTAATTAACCCCTAAAAATGATAGATCTACAGAGAACCCACTGTCCATCCTCATTAACGGAACTAGCGAATCATTTTTTTTGACTACAGAATGACCAATAAGACCACCTTGCTTTGTTACATTAACTGAATATTACTATTACAAATTAAATTATATCACTCCTTAAAATATTGACCTTAACGTTATAACTATAATTATAAAGTGCCTTAATATAGGCATAGTATTTTATATTTATAATATTTATAAAGAAAAGTTGATATAGCAACATAACAAATAGGACATTTATCTTTTTTTTCTGGTATAATTAACTATAAGAAATTAGGTGACATTTGGATGGGTTAAAGATGGGGCCTGAGAGGTGAGACAGAGAACTCTTCCCAAAACCACATATGATACAAAAATATAGTTAATATAACTAATCTTAGAAGAGCAACAGGAAGAAGGTGGTGCCAGACTGCATACACCTGGAGAAAAGGGCAGACCTCATGAAACAGGGTAACGTACCAAAGCCTTGATCCAGTGGAATCCAAGCCCTTCCCTCACCCCAGCTCACAGGCAGGAGGAAGAGAAACTGAGTGGGGAGGGGGTGGAAGCGTAGCACTGCTGAAAACCCAGCCCTGGAGATCTGCTTTGGGAGACAGGCACAGCAGCTGGGATGCAGGAAACAGCTCTTTCCTCCCCCTAGGCACTCATTCCAAGGGCTGAGCAGCTCCAGAGAGTAGACCCTCTGGGCACTGGAGGGCAACATATACAAATATGAAACGTCAAAGGAACCGGGTTGAAACAAAAATCCCACAAACACCAGAAAAAGGGCCAAGTGAAACTGAACTCATCAATCTTCCTGAAAGAGAGTTCAAAATAAAAATCATAAACATGCTCATGCATAGAAAAATAATCAAGAACTCAGGGATGAATTTAGAACAGAGATTCAATCATTGAGAAATTCCGTATCTGAAATGAAACATTAAATGGAGGGATTTAAAAGTAGATTAGATATAGTAGAAGAGACGGTAAATGGAATAGAATTTAGAGAAGAGGAATACAAAGAAGTTGAGTAACAGAGAGAAAAAAGGATCTCTAGGAATTAAAGAATATTGAGAGAACAGTGCTATCAATCCAAATGGAACAATATTTGCCTTATAGGGGTACCAGAAGAAGAAGAAAGAGAAAAAGGGATAGAAAGTATCTTTGAGAAGGTAATTGCTGAAAACTTCCCCAGTCTGGTGAGGGAGATAGTCTCTCAGGCCATGGAGATGCACAGATCTCCCAAAACAAGGGACCCAAGGAAGACAACACCAAGACATGTAATAATTAAAATGGCAGAGATTAAGGATAAGGAGAGACTTTTAAAAGCAGCAAGAGAGAGAAAAAAGACCACATACAAAGGAAAACCCATCAGGCTATCATCAGATTTCTCAGCAGAAACCTTACAGGCCAGAAGGGAGTGGCCTGACATATTTAATGCAATGAAGCAGAAGGGCCTTGAACCAAAAATACTCTACCCGGCAAGATTATCATTTAAATTTGAAGGATGGATTAAACAATTTTCAGATGAGCAAAAACAGAGAGAATTTACCTCCACAAACCACCACTACAGTGTATTTTGGAGGGACTTCTATAGATAGAAGTGTTCCTAAGGCTAAATAGCTGTCAACAGAGGAAATAAAACCACAGCAAAGAAAGTAGAACAATTAATTTGTAAGCAGATGTAAAATCAAATCAACTATCCACAAAGTCAGTCAAGTGATAGACAAAGAGTACAGGATAGGATACCTAATATACAAACAATGGAGGAGGAAGAAAAAGGAGGGGAAAAAAAAGAACCTTCAGGTTTTAACAAATAGTATACTAAGTGAGTTAAATTAGACTGTTAGGTAGTAAGGGATTACCCTTGACCCTTTAGTAACCAGGAAGCTAAAGCCTGCAATGGCAATAAGTACATACCTATTTATAATCATCCTAAAAGTAAATGGTCTGAATGCACCAATCAAAAGACATAGAGTCACAGAATGGATAAAAAAAACACTACCCATCTATATGCTGCCTACAAGAAACTCACTTCAAACCCAAAGACATCCACAGACTAAAGGGAAGGGATAGAAAAAGATATTTCATGCAACTAATAGTGAGAAAAAAGCAGGAGTTGCAGTACTTGTATCAGACAAAATTGACTTCAAAACAAAGAAAGTCACAAGAGACAAAGAAGGACATTACATAATGATAAAGGGGTCAGTCCAACAAGAGGATATAACCATTATAAATATCTATGCACCCAACACAGGAGCTCCTACATATGTGAAACAAATACTAACAGATTTGAAGGGGGAAGTAGAATGCAATGCATTCATTTTAGGAGACTTCAACAGTCCACTCACTCCAAAGGACAGATCAACCAGACAGAGAGTAAGTACGGAGACAGAGGCACTGAACAACACATTAGAACAGATGGACCTAATGGACATCTACAGAACACCCCATCCAAAAACAACAGGAGACACATTCTTCTCAAGTGCACACGGAACATTTTCCAGAGTAGACCACATACTATGCCACAAAAAGAGCCTCAGTGAATTTAAAAAGACTGAAATTGAACCAACCAGCTTCTCAGACCACAAAGGTATGAAACTAGAAATAAATTATGCAAAGAAAACAAAAAAGCTCACAAACACATGGAGGCTTAACAACATGCTCCTAAATAACCAAATGATCAATGACCAAATAAAAAAAGAGATCAAGTAATATATGGAGAAAACTGACAACAATAATTCAACACCACAAAATCTGTGGGATGTAGTCATGCTAAGAGGGAAGTATATTGCAATACAGGCCTACCTCAGGAAAGAAGAACAATCCTATATGAACAGTCTAAACTCACAATTAACGAAACTAGAAAAAGAAGAACAAATGAGACCCAAAGTCAGTAGAAGGAGGGACATAATAAAGATTAGAGCAGAAATAAATAAAATTGAGAAGAATAAAACAATAGAAAGAATCAATGAAAGCAGGAGCTGGTTCTTCGAGAAAATAAACAAAATAGATAAACCCCTAGCCAGACTTATCAAGAACAAAAGAGAGTCTACACACATAAACGGAATAAGAAAAGAAAAAGGAAAAATCACTATGGACACCACAGAAATACTATGAAAAATTATATGGTAACACACTGGGTAACCTAGAAGAAATGGACAACTTTCTAGAAAAATACAACCTTCCAAGGCTGACCCAGAAAGAAACAGAAAATATGAACAGAACAATTACCAGCATCGAAATTGAATTGGTAATAAAATAACTGCCTAAGAACAAAACCCTTGGACCAGATGGCTTCACCACTGAATTATATCAAACATTTAGTGAAGACCTAATATCCATCCACCTTAAAGTTTTCCAAAAAGTAGGAGAAGAGGGAACACTTACAAATTCTTCCTATGAGGTCAGCATCACTCTAATACCAATACCAGGCAAAGACACCACAAAAAAAGAAAATTACAGACCAATATCCCTGATGAACATAGATGCAAAAATACTCAACAAAATATTAGCAAGCTGAATTAAAAAATACATCAAAAAGATCATCTATCATGATCAAGTATGATTTATTCCAGGATGCAAGGATGGTACAATATTAGAAAATCCATCAACATCATCCACCACATCAACAAAAAGAAGGACAAAAACCACATGATCATCTCTATAGATGCCGAAAAAGCATTCAACAAAATTCAATATCTATTCATGATAAAAACTCTCAACAAAATGAATAGAGAGGGCAAGTATCTCAACATAATAAAGGCCATATATGACAAACCCACAGCCAACATCATACTTAACAGTGAGAAGCTGAAAGCCTTTCCTTGAAGACTGGGAACAAGACAAGGATGCCCACTCTGTCCACATTTACCCAGTATAGTTCTGGAGGTTCTCTCCAGAGCAGACAACACAAAGAAATAAAAGGCATCCAGATTGGTAAAGACGAAGTTAAACTGTCACTGTTTGCAGATGACATGATTTGTACATAAAAAACCCTAAAGAATCTGTTCCAAAACTACTATATCTAATATCTTAATTCAGAAAAGCTGCAGGATACCAAATTAGTACACAGAAATCTGTTCCATTCTTATACACTAACAATGAACAAGCAGAAAGAGAAATCAGGAAAACAATTCCATTCACAATTGCATCAAAAAGAATAAAATACCTAGGAATAAACCTAACGAAGGAAGTGAAAGACCTATACTCTGAAAACTGCAAGACACTCTTGAGAGAAATTACAGGAGATACCAATAAATGGAAACAGATCCCATGCTCATGGAGAGGGAGAACTGATATTGTCAAAATGGCCATCCTGCCTAAAGCAATCTACAGATTCAATGCCATCCCTATCAAAATACCAACAGCATTCTTCAAGGAACAAAAGCAAATAGTTCTAAAATTCATATGGAACCACAAAAGACCCCAAATAGCCAAACCAATCCTGAGAAGGAAGGATAAAGCAGGGGGAATTACACTCCACGACTTCAAGCTCTACTACAAAGCCACAGTAATCAAGACAATTTGGTACTGGCACAAGAACAGATGCATAGACCAATGGAACAGACTAAAGAGCCCAGATATAAATCCAAGCATATATGGTCAATTAACATACAATAAAGGAGCCATGGACATACAATGGGGAAATGACAGCCTATTCAACAACTGGTGTTGGCAAAACTGGACAGCTACATGTAAGAGAATGAAACTGGATTATTGTCTAACTCCATACACAAAAGCAAATTTGAAATGGATCAAAGACTTGAATTTAAGTCATGAAACCATAAAAATCTTAGAAGACAACATAGGCAAAAATCTCCTGAATATAAGGATGAGTGACTTCTTTCTGAACGCATCTCCTTGAGCAAGGGAAACAAAAGCAAAAATGAACTCATGGGACTACATCAAACTAAAAAGTTTCTGTATGGCAAAGGACACCACCAACAGAACAAAAAGGCATCCTACAGTATGGGAGAATATGTTTGTAAATGACATATCTGACAGGGGGTTAACATCCAAAATATATAAAGAAGTTACACCCCTCAACACCCAAAAAGAAATAACCCAATTAAAAAATGGGCAGAGGATATGAAGAGACAGTTCTCCAAAGAAGAAATTCAGATGGCCAACAGGCACATGAAAAGATGCTCCACATCACTAATCATCAGGGAAATGCAAATTAAAACCACAATGAGATACCACCTCACATCAGTAAGGATGGCCACCATCCAAAAGACTAAGAACAACAAATGCTGGTGAGGATGTGGAGCAAGGGGAACCCTCCTACACTGCTGGTGGGTATGTAAGCTAGTTCAACCATTGTGGAAAGCAATATGGAGGTTCCTCAAAAAACTAAAAATAGAAATACCATTTGACCCGGGAATCCCACTGCTTGGAATCTACCCAAAGAGTACAACTTCTCAGATTCAAAAAGACATATGCACCCCTATGTTTATTGCAGCACTTTTTACAATAGCCAAGATATGGAAGCAACCTAAGTGTCCATCAGTAGATGAATGGATAAAGAAGAGCTGGTACATATACACAATGGAATACTATTCGGCCATAAGAAGGAAACAAATCCTGCCATTTTCAACAACGTGGATGGAGCTGGAGGATATTATGCTCATTGAAATAAGCCAGGCAGAGAAAGACAAATGCCAAATGATTTCCCTCATTTGTGGAATATAACAACGAAGCAAAACTGAAGGAACAAAATAGCAGCAGACTCAGAGACTCCAAGAAGGAACTAGTGGTTACCAAAGAGGAGGGGTGTGGGAGGGTGGGTGGGGAGGGTGAGAGAAGGGGATTGTGGAGTTTTATGTTTAGTACATATGGTATGGGGGATCATGGGAGAAACAGTGTAGCACAGGGAAGGCACACAGTGAATCTGTGTCATCTTACTACACTGATGGGCAGTGACTGCATTGGAGTATGGGTGGGGACTTGATAATATGGGTAAATGTAGTAACCACATTATTTTTTCATGTGAAACCTTCATAAGAGTGTATATCAATAATACCTTAATAAAAAAAAAGACATATGCACTCCTATGTTTATCGCAGCACTATTTGCAATAGCCAAGATATGGAAGCAACCTAAGTGTCCATCAGGAGATGAATGGATAAAGAAGAGGTGGTACATACACACAATGGAATACCATTCAGCCATAAGATAGAAACAAATTCTACCATTTGCAATAAATGGATGGAGTGGGAGGATATTATGCTCAGTAAAATAAGCCAGGCGGTGAAAGACAAGTGCCATAAAATTTCCCTCATTTGTGGAGTATAACAAGGAAGCAAAAGTGAAGGAACAAAACAGCAGCAGACTCAGACTCCAAGAAGGGACTAGTGGTTACTAAAGGGGAGGATTGTGGGAGGGCGGGTGGTGAGGGAAGGAGACAGGGATTGATGCGTATTATGATTGGCACACATGGTGTTGGGGGGATCATGGGGAAGACAGTGTAGCACAGAGAAGGCAAATAGTGACTCTCTGGCATCTTAGTACACTGATGGGCAGTGACTGCAATGGGTTATGTGGTGGGGAGACTCAATATTATGGGTGAATGTAGTGACATTGTTTTTCTTGTGAAACCTTCATAAGAGTGTATATCAATAATACCTTGATAAAAAAAAGAAATTAGGTGGCATTTTTCCAACAGAAATACTCCATGGACTGAACTGATGAATAACCACTATGGTCACATACACATTTATATAGAGTCCATAAGCAAGACTGCTATTCAGAACCAATATATTTCTTGTGAATGTAACAGTGTGATGGAGATGAGATGCACATTTTTTGAACAATTAAGACAAACTATATAAATTTTTGATTCATTTAAAATGGACCGGTTGTCTTTGCCCTTATGGATGATTCTTTATTTCAAGTAATGTTTATATTATTGAGAATAAATTGACGCATTTTATTTTGAGGCAATCTTTGAGAGGACATTTCTAAGTATAATTATACTTAAAATTATCTTTAGGTTTGAGTTACTGATCTCAGTGTGCAGGTTGGTCTGATTTGCCCACATGCCTAATTATTTGTTTGGTACACCTTATGGAGTTGTGTAGTGGGGAGAAGGCCATGACATGCAGCAGGACTGGATGCAATTTGAAGGAACTTAAGCTATTTGACTCACTATGACCCTTACCTATGATTTCACAATCACTTGAAATCTAAAACTATTAAATATGTTAGTCTGATCTAATTATATAAGACATGTCTGACTTGATTATGAATAATTTTCTGACCATAGCAGTATACTTGAAAAATGAAGTACATAAATGTAGAAAGAAATGTAATTTAAGCAAAACCACAAAGACAACTATTTGAAGTATAAAGATAATGATGACAATATTCTTTTAGAGTCACAGCTAATGTCCAATTCAATAATTAACCACTGGGGTCTTTACTTGAAGAACACACAGACCTTTACTTGAAGAACACACACCTCAGTGATCAAAAAGCTAGGAAGCATTGTTATCTGATGTGTGGGTATCTTTCCCACCCATGACAGATAATTTGGGCAGAGAAGAAAGGTCTGAGCTAAATACTGTTCCCCACATTAGAAGTCAGCTTGAAAGGAGTTGAGGACATGGAAGAACAATATGAAAAATTAGAATAGGACAGGGGTCTGCAAACTATATCCTACAGGCCAAATTTGGCCAGCTGCCTGTTTTTGCAAATAAAGCTTTATTGAAACGTAGGTACACCATTCATTTAAGTTGTACATACGGTTGCTTTCCAGCTGCAATGGCAGAGTTGAATAGTTGTGACAAGAAGCCATACTACCCCCCGCCAAAAAAAATATATTTTTTGTCTGGCTCTTTATAGAGTTTGCCAACATCTGGACTAAGGAAAGGGTTCTTGTTCAATGAGTTCTACAGGAAGTGTATTAAACATTAGATCTGGTATGTTGCACACCTTGGTTCTCTTTCCTTACATGGAACTACCTTGGATTTCAGACCTAATAGGCTGAGGCACAGTACAGTCTGAAACGGTGAATTAAAGCATGCTAGCATTTATTGGAAACCTTTAATGTTGATAGATTTATCTAGGAGTTGCTACTACACTATTATTCAAATGTGTATTTTAATTTATTAACAATGTACTAGGTTTAGGGGACCTTTCAATATTTACAAGTGATTTTGCTTTATTTTTGCAATTACTGATACCTCCATGTGCTTATCCTACTTTTTGCATCTATTGAGTATCCATATGACATTAGAGCATTAGATTCTATGTTATATGAATTCACCTTGACTGGATATCACTGACTGTGGTGGAAAATTGGAGGTGATCCAAATGAAGATGGTGGGTCAAAGTATTCAGGACAAGTGCTCATGAGGGATATCTTCCAGGGCAGATAGCACACAGTAGCACACGGGTCTTACTCATCAGTACCTCCCCAGTGCAAAGAAAGGGTTGGCACCCAGTAAAAGCTCAGTAACTATTTGAATACTGTTACAAAAACAATTATGAAACAACATCATCAATCTGTAACCCTTGACCGTCTAGATTATTATTGTTAAACAGAACATGATTAGAGAAAACAGAGTTAGAGCTTGATAGTGTGAACATCTTTAGTTTTTGAAACTCTGCATTTCTTAGGCAGTATACTTCCCATAGGGAATACGTAGGCTTGTTTATTCACCCAAATAATAACACCATGCAAAAGCTAAGAATAAAAAAATTCTCTATCAGAAGAGAGGGCTTTGGAAAAATGTCACATATTTAACTTTTGAAAATTATGAATACTACTTGATTTCTCATAAGAAAAAAAAATACACGTATAACTTAACCCCTAATAGGAATTTTATTCAGAATAAAAGGATGCACAGAGGGGATAGCTCATATTATGCTGATACATTAACGCAAGGCAACCTCCAATAGACAACATAAAAGTCCAATCTGCAGAAAAAAATAGTATTGATTTGAAATAGGGCCTTACAAGAGAAAAAATATCTAAATTTTATTTCATCCTTCAACTAGAAAGTATAGCTGCTTAATTTAATTGACTTTGAAATGTGGTTTAATAGAGCATCTCGTTTGCACAACTAGTCAGCTCCCAACATTTTGATTGCAAAATGAAGGGCATTTACTTTGATATCTTTAACTATCACTCATTTAGAGGACAGTGTGAAACAATCTTTTCCAATGAGTGTTTTAGAATCCTGAGTCAAAGGAAAGGAATGACAAATTAGCCAGCTGGAGAGGGACGAAACAGCTAGCTAGTGCTGCTAGAGTCTTCATGGATACTTCAAAGTAAGATGAAAGGGAAAAAAAGGGGCTGTTAGACACACATGCTCAATAAATGAGATACTAACAATTTCACAACATATTAATAACAAGTTAATATCAAACTCAGAGACTTACTCAACATAATAAGTGCCATATATGGGGTCATCGATTTTTTCCCAGCCATATGGAAGCTCTGAAAAATAAAGAGTTACTTCTTTCAGTAAATGAGTCAGAGATATCACAATTTTTAATAAGTAATATGATTTGATTGTTCATGAATTGCAGAGATAGGCTACCAAAGTGGAATAAAGTACTTAGAGTCAGCACCAAATTTCTGACACATACTGTAGAAATATAAGCAATATTGACTTGGAAATTGGCAGTTAAAACACAGAGCTCTCTGCTCTGCAGATACACTGCTGGGTCTAGCTGTTTATCCCGTGCCAAGCAGTAGGATGGAACGTCATCATGTTGTCACCACTCAAGGCAATACAGAAGGTAAATCACTTTCCTGAAAGTGCACACAGCTTTCTTATTTATTTGTATTTTCACAAGGAGGATTTCAGGATAAAGATCATCTTTTCAAAATATACTTCTGAGGATTGCAAATCATTTCTGATGACTGAAACAAGGACATTGTGAGTTCTCAGTTGACATTCCACTAGTCGAGATGGGTAGCTTGCTGTTCTGTCCACATGGGTCAGAGTTTGAATACTGCCAATATATTCTGTGGGCATAGTTTTTATAAAGTCTAAAATGCCAAACACACTTTCCTTGACAATGTGGTTCATATTTCCCATTCTCCATGGCTATTTTTAATATATAAAGATGTAAAATATCAACAATACTATAAATGCAACTATAGGCAAAAACAAGCTATTTGAAAACCAGGCTTTGCCTTGGAATACTGCTTTCCAAAATCATTGAGCCTTTATAATTACTAACTCCTATAAATATGCAGACTATCATATTTTTCTTCATATTAATTATGTATAGAGAGAGCGAGAATTTGAAATCCAAGATATACTGACATGCTTTGAATAACACATTTAAATGAAATTTAAAAGCTTTATTATAGTAGTAACATGTTCACTGTAGAGAAGGCACAGATATTTTAAAAGAATTAGAATCATCCACAATTCTGCCATCGAGAGATAACCACTGTTAATATTTTGGTGAATATCCTTAAAACACATGTATAACATATATATATATATATATATATATATTACACAGAGTAATCCCACCAGTCTTCTACTACTGAATATTTGGGACTTTCCAGTTTTTACCTGTAAATATAATCTGTTGGATTTACTAAATCTATCATCATTTTCCTAGTAATTTAGTAATGATAAAATTCCTAAACATGGAATTTCAGATGAAAGGGCAGGAAGCCTTTTACGGCTTTTTATTGATATTGATAGATTACCACTTTCTCACTCAGTAAAGAGAACCAATTTAAAATGTCACTGGGAGTTCATGAGTGACTTTGTTACTCTGTACCATCAAAATTAAGTACAGATTCACAATTCCTCATCCAAAATTTAGGGACAGACCTAGGTCTTGAAATCCAAAATTTTTCTGATTTTAGAAAGTTAACACAAAAGCGATTCGTGTTACTTGCTATTCTACAGCACTGCAAGCAGAGTCTGGGGAAGCACTTTATAATCAAACACATGAGTATTTTTGCAACCAAAATTCTGTGATTCACATTACAAAGCATACAAATGGACCACTTGATATCAGTTAGCATTGGTTTGTTGCAAATGAATCCAGGCCAGGATACATTTTGTGGCCAAACGAGTTACAAAAGGCAGTCTTTAAAGTTTTGGTATTTTGGATAGGTAGAGAAAGCATTATATATCATTATTTTAAAAAATCAACCAAACTGATTTTAAAATGGAAGCCTATAGTTGTTTTTATTTACATTTCTTAGATTTCCAATTAGTTTGAACATTGTTTATTTGTTAATCCTCAAGCAATTCTTTTTCTTTTGTGTTTTTCTCATTTAAAAAAATCATGAGGTCTTTATGTATTTAAGATATTAATTCTTTATCATATGGTGCATATATATTTTTAAGAGTTTGCTAATATTTTAATTTTGATGAACTTTAAAAAAATACATAGATGTTTTACATTTTATTTGGCATATTTCTCAGTGTTGTCCTTTATGTATTCTTTCACTGGAGCTAAGCTTAAATACTGAAGAAAATTTTCTAGTGTTTTTTTTTAATATAAAGTCTAAGTTATGTCTTCACTTAATAATTGTTAGATAAGTCATGTCTTAATAAACATATAACACCAAATGTGGAGCACCTTAAGAAATGTTTTTTTCAAAATGATAATAAGAGTATTACTCAGTATTTACTATAGATCAAGTACTGATGGACTTGCCATGTACTGACTTAACTCTAGCCTAACAACAACTCAGGATTTAAAAACTTTGTACTCTGTTTCCAGTGATCTTAACCAATTTAGGTATCAATGTAGACACTCTGTTTAACATAGCATGAACAACACAATTGAGACTAAGAACAGTAACTATCCAGATGGTTTTCACCAAATCCCCTATGCTACTAGAGAATCTGACTACTAAAAAGAGAAATCCACTTGACAAATAATCTATTGTGTACCTTAAGCAGCTGAAGTAAAAGAATATACACAGGGAAAAGCAATTTATATTATGGTTTATTATTAATATGGCTGTTATATGTACTCATAATTATAACAAGTTTAATAACATCGCATGAATATAATATGTAAATGAATCATATTCAATAATATATAGAATAAAAGCCTAACATGGTTAATTTTATGGATATTTGTCCTACTTCTTAATGGCACTGCTATATAGAAACATTTCATGGCCAAATTTTAAAAATTATCTTCTGTGAAGTAAACTATTCCTTCACTTATTCCTTATCTTTGGCTCTTTTTTGAGTAAATTACTAATTCTAGGCAATGTATCCCAGAAACAGAGCTCATTGATTCTTTATCTTTGCAAATGTACAATGCCAAAGGTTCTGGGAACAATTTATTTAGTGTCCTTTCCCACTTGCCATCATGAAGTAGTCGTCAGAATTTAGGGGGGACTTCTGATTTGCTTTTCATAAGATATCAATATATTTTGTTTGCTTGCTTGTTTCATATTTCTAAAATAAATTATTAATTCATGACCAAACAAAATTATATTGGATAAATATTTATACCTCAAGATAATCTACTAGTGGTCTTTAACTTACATATTTGAGACAAAATGATACACTGCAGCTTTAACCTGTTACAAAGAGCTGTCATTCATTTCATTTCAAATATCTGAAAGGGACTCAAGGATGAATGTTACAAGAAACCAGTCATAGATACATACATTGATTCATTTGTAAACATGGCAGAATGGGTATAAAAGTCTACAAGCAATGCTTAAAATGGGTGTTTGTGTGTATTCTCCTTAATGACACTTTCCTTGAGCAGCTAGAATGCTAATACGAAAAACCACAAGTTTTCTTAACTCATAAAAAGACAAATCGTAAGATAAACATTTTAAGATTATAAGCCAAAGAGTATACATTTAGACGATGAAAAGTTTAGAAAGTAAAGAATTATCTTTCACTGTGAAAAATGAGCTATTTGGACTTGAATTAGGTTTTGAAAACCAACTGCTTCTTTTAAAAGTTTAACAAATGGGAAAAGGAATTTCCAATTTTGTACTATTTGCCCAATCAGGCAAGCATGCAGCTTGGAGCTCTTGAGTCCTGGGTTATTTAGAATACTGTATTTCAACAATACCTGACAAATTTGCAGATGATTAAGGTCACACTAATGAAAGAATAACATATACTATGCAACAGGGAAAAATAAACACTTGAGATCAGAAAGTTTAATGCTGAATTAAAAAATGTTTTAATTGAGATTTTATTCAGGCCATGGAACCATGGAGCAAATTTAGTGATTAGCTATTCCTATAGTGATCTGCTCTGCAAAAGTCTGTATAAATGTCTAGATTAATTTGTACTCAGTGCAATAAGCTTTGTAAAACTGAAACTGAATCAAAAGATTAAAGAGGCATCTAGTTCTGCCTGGATTGTGCCACAACTATTATATTTTTCCTTTACTTGCTCTTCCCAATTTGTGTGTGTGTATGTGTTAGGTCCATTTTCATCGCAGAAAACCAAGACTCTTTTATGCTAGCTCACAAAAACCAGTTTTCAGGCCACAGCTGGGAACTTGCAGAATCCAAGGACAGTAGTTCTTGGGGAAACGGGACCCAATTACTGGAAAGCTGTTATTATCCTAGGATACAGTACCTCAGGGTATCTCAAAGAATCTGTCTTGTCTGTGTCATTTTGTCTTTATCTCTGTGTTTCTTTCTCTCAGTGTCATTTCACTGTGTACATCTCCCTCCTTTTCTTCTGCTACTTACTGGAGACATCTGCCTGCTCATCTTGTCTGTGTCCCGGAATGGCTACCCCATACTTGACTCTATGTTACTTCTTCTCTCAAGCACTGATATTACTACTTTGATCTCTGAACTTCCCAATTCTGTATCTGTCTTCCAAGAATGCATCAATTCTGTTCATTTTCTTCAAAATAATTCAAGTTACTTGGCCTGGCAGATTAACGTAATGGCTGTTCTCAGGTTAAGAATCCACCCACAGAATAATCAGGCCTCACTGGGGATTGTGCTCTTTGGTAGATAAAGGGCCACATCTGGCAAATTCAAATAGAAGGACATTCTGTAAATGACCACTACTCTTCAGAAGTGTCAAAGTCATGAAATAGAAAGACAGATGGAGGTACTGCCACAGTGTGGAGGAGACAATAGAGGCATGAAGACCGAATACATTGTAGGATTTTGGACTGGGTCCTGGACTGGGACATTAGTGAGATAAGAGGCAACATTCAAATAAGGTTTATAGGTAGGCAAAACATGAATGTTGTTAGGTTTGTTAGTAGGCAAAACATGAATGTTAATCATGTTAATTTGGACTAGCTTTTTTTTTTATTATTGAGGCTCTCACTAATGTGTTTTAGAGGTCATGACATTAGAAAGAACATAAGAAACATAAAATGTTTCCTAAGGTCAAATGATATCATGTACAGTATACAATAATAGCTAATACTCATATTAAAATCTTTTCCTCCAACCTTTACTAGAATTTTGCTATAGGCGATGTATAAAAATTGGGAAAAATAATTAAGGTGTCCTGGAAGGTCATATAACTTTAGCTCCTAAGTAATCCTTAGGAGTTGTAGTATTTAGGATGTGAGTTTTTATAAGAAATACATTTGAGAGAGCAGACTTCCGGGAATATGGTGGTGTGAGCAGGGCAGCGGAATCTCCTCCCCAAACCATATATATTTATAAAAATACAACAAATACAACTATTCCTAAAAGAGACACCAGAAGATATAGGATGGCACCCAGCCTGCAGATACACCTGAGAGGATTCGGCACCCCGTGAGGAGGGTAAGATATAGAGCCCTGACCCGGCAGTGCCCGAGCACTCCCGCACCCAAGCACATTGGCGGGAGGAGAGGACTCAGAGCAGGGAGGGAGTGGAAGTACAGGCTTGAGAAATAACCAGCCCTGGTGAACTGCGCCGGAGATTTGAGAGACAGAGGGTACAGGATCTGAGCTGGGGAAGCACCCGGGTCCTTGCAGTCGGCTCCACGGGACAAACGAAGAGCACGAACTTTTTTTAGCAGTCTTAAAGAGACAGGGGCCCAATGGAGGAGCAGGATCATCCCAGCACACTCAGCCCAGCAGGCTGGGAGTCCAGGGAATTTCGGACCCCTTGGCTGGCGACTGGGAAAAAGTTGCCGTGCTGAGACTTACCACAGAGATAAACAGTGTCCCATTAGTTCCCGCCCCAGCTGGAGCTACAAAAAGGGCCCCGAGGAGTGGCACGGCCGTGGCTGCGGAATAGTGGAGCAACAGCGCCACCTACAGCATCGCCACAGAATCTACTCCCGGTGGGCGGGGTTTTTTTGTTTTTTTTCTCTTTTCTTTTCTTTCTTTTTTTCTCTTTTATTTCTTTTCTTTTCTTATCTTTTCTTTCTTTTTAAAAGTCTTAAAGAGCCCAGCTGACATAGGTGGCACCTACCAGTGACCACTTCTATCGCCATGAGAAGACAGAGGAATATGGTACAAACAAAACTTACCCAGACTCAGACAAAACCAGAGAGGGAACATGGAGGGATGGAAATGAACAACCTTCCAGAAAAAGATTTCAGAACAAAAGTCATAACCATACTGATGGATCTGCAGAGAAATATGTAAGAGCTGAGGGATGAAGTGAGGGAAGTGAGGAAAGACAATGCAGAAATGAGACAAGCGATAAATGGGCTTAGCAGCAGACTGGACGAGATGCAAGAGACTGTTAATGGAATAGAGATCAGAGAACAGGAATACAGAGAAGCTGAGGCAGAGAGAGATAAAAGGATCTCTACGAATGAAAGAATATTAGGAGAACTGTGTGACCAATCCAAATGGAACAATATTCGCATTATAGGAGTACCAGAGGAAGAAGAGAGAGAAAAAGGGATAGACAGTGTCTTTGAAGAAATAATTGCTGAAAACTTCCCCATGCTGGGGAAGGAAATAGTCTCAAAGTCTACAGAAGCCCACAGATCTCCCAACACAAGGGACCCAAGGAAGACAACACCAAGGCACATAATAATTAAAATGGCAAAGATCAAAGATAAGGACACAGTACTAAAGGCAGCTAGACAGAGAAAAAAGAACACCTACAAAGGAAAACCCATCAGACTATCATCAGACATCTCAACAGAAACCTTATAGGCCAGAAGAGAATGGCATGATATATTTAATGTTATGAAACAGAAGGGCCTCAAACCAAGAATATTGTATCCAGCATGATTATCACTTAAATATGACGGAAGGATTAAACAATTTCCAGACAAATGAAAGTTGAGAGAGTTTGCCTCTCATAAACCACCACTACAGGATATCTTAAACGGACTGCTCTAAAGGGAAGCACTCCTAAGGCTAAAAAGATGTCACCAGAGAAAATAAAATCATAGCAAAGAAAGCAGACCATCCAAATACTAACTAAAGGCAAAGAATAAAACACCTAGTATATAGAGAATGGAGGAGGAAGAATAAGAAGGGAGAGAAATAAAGAAACATCAGACTGTGTTTACAATAACTTAACAAGAAAGTTAGTTAGATTGTCAGATCGTAAAGCAGCAAACCTGGAACCTTTGGTAACCACAAATCTAAAGCCAGCAATGGCAATAAGTACATATCTATCAATAATCACCCTAAATATAAGTGGACTGAATGCCCCAGTCAAAAGACACAGAGTAACAGAATGGATAAAAAAGCAAGACCCATCTATATGCTGCTTACAAGAGACTCACCTCAAACCCAAAGATATACACAGACTTAAAGTGAAGGGATGGAAAAAGATATTTCATGCAAACAACAAGGAGAAAAAAGCAGGTGTTGCAGTACTTGTATCAGACAAAATAGACTTCAAAATGAAGAAAGTAGCAAGAGATAACGAAGGACATTATATAATGATAAAGGGTCAGTGCAACAAGAGGATATAACCATTATAAATATATATGCACCCAACACAGGAGCACCGGCGTATGTGAAACAAATACTAACAGAATTAAAGGAGGAAATAGAAAGCAATGCAGTCATTTTAGGAGACTTTGACACACCACTCACTCCAAAGGACAGATCAACCAGAGAGAAAATAAGTAAAGACACAGAGGCACTGAACAACACACTAGAACACATGGACCTAACAGACATCTACAGAACTCTACACCGAAAAGCAACAGGATACACATTCTTCTCAAGTGCACATGGAACATTTTCCAGAATAGACCACATACTAGGCCACAAAAAGAACCTTAGTAAATTTTAAAAGATTGAAATTCTACAAACCAACTTCTCAGATCACAAAGGTATAAAACTAGAGATAAATTTTAGAAAGAAAACAAAAAGGCTCACAAATACATGGAGACTTAACAACACTCTCCTAATTAGTCAACGGGTTAATGCCCAATCAAAACAGAAATCAAAGAATATATGGAGACTAATGACAATAATAACACAAAGCCACAACTTCTGTGGGACGCAGCAAAGGCAGTTCTAAGAGGAAAGTATATTGCAATCCAGGCCTATTTAAAGAAGGAAGAACATTCCCAAATGAATAGTCTAAAGACACAATTACTGAAATTGGAAAAAGAAGAACAAATGAGGCCTAAAGTCACCAGAAGGACAGACATAGTAAAGATCAAAGAAGAAATAAGTAAAATTGAGAAGAATAAAACAATAGAAAAAAATCAATGAAACCAAAAGCTGGTTCTTTGAAAAAATAAACAAAATAGATAAACCCCTAGCTAGACTCATTAAGAGAAAAAGAAAATCTACACACATAAACAGAATCAGAAATGAGAAAGGAGCAATAATGACGGACCCCACAGAAATACAAAGAATTATAAGAGAATATTATGAGAATCTATATGCTAACAAGCTCGAAAACCTAGGAGAAACGGACAACTTCTAAGAAAAATACAACCTTCCAAGACTGACCAAACAAGAAACAGAAAAACTAAACACACCAATCACCAGCAATGAAATTTAATTGGTAATCAAAAAACTACCCAAGAACAAAATCCCCGGACCAGATGGATTCACCTCTGAAATCTACCAGACATATAGAGAAGAAATAACACCGATTCTCCTTAAAGTTTTCCAAAAAATAGAAGAGGAGGGAATACTTCCAAACTCATTCTATGAAGCCAGCATCACTCTAATACCAAAACCGGGCAAAGACCTCAAAAAAAGGAATATTACAGACCAATATTCCTGATGAACATAGATGCAAAAATACCCAGCAAAATATTAGCAAACCAAATTCAAAAATACATCAAGAGGATCATACACCATGATCAAGTGGGATTCATCCCAGGGATGCAAGGATGGTACAACATTCGAAAATCCATCAACATCATCCACCACATCAACAAAAAGAAGAACAAAAACCACATGATCATCTCCAGAGATGCTGAAAAAGCATTTGACAAAATTCAGCATCCATTCCTGATTAAAACTCTCAACAAAATGGTTATAGAGGGCAAGTACCTCAACATCATAAAGGCCACGTATGAGAAACCCACAGCTAACACCATACTTAACAGCGAGAAGCTGAAAGCTTTTCATCTGATCTCGGGAACAAGACAGGGATGCCCACTCTCTCCACTGTTATTCAACATAGTACTAGAGGTCCTAGCCACAGCAATCAGACAAAACAAAGAAATACAAGGCATCCAGATTGGTAAAGAAGTCAAATTGTCACTATTTGCAGATGACATGATTTTGTATATAAAAAACCCTAAAGACTCCACTCCAAAACTACTAGAACTAATATATGAATTCAGCAAAGTTGCAGGATACAAAATTAACACACAGAAATCTGTTGCTTTCCTATACACTAACGATGAACTAACAGAAAGAGAAATCAGAAAAACAATTCCATTCACAACTTCATCAAAAAGAATAAAATACCTAGGAATAAACCTAACAAAGGAAGTGAAAGACCTGTACTCTGAAAACTACAAGACACTCCTAAGAGAAATTAAAGAGGACACTAACAAATGGAAATTCATCCCATGCTCTTGGCTAGGTAGAATAAATATTGTCAAAATGGCTATATTACCTAAAGCAATCTACAGATTCAACGCAATCTCTATCAAACTACCAACAGCTTTCTTCAATGAACTGGAACAAATAATTCTAAAATTCATATGGAACCACAAAAGACCCCGAATAGCCAAAGCAATCCTGAGAAGGAGGAATAAAACAGGGGGAATTACACTCCCTGACTTCAAGTTCTACTACAAAGCCACAGTAATCAAGACAATTTGGTATTGGCACAAAAACAGACCCACAGACCAGTGGAACAGAATAGAAAATCCAAACATTAACCCAAACATATACAGTCAATTAATATTTGATAAAGGAGCCTTGGACATACAATGGGGAGATGACGGCCTCTTCAGCAGCTGGTGTTGGAAAAATTGGACAGCTACATGTAAGAGAATGAAACTGGACTACTGTCTAACCCCATACACAAAGGTAAACTCAGGGTGGATCAAAGACATGAATGTAAGTCATGAAACCATAAAACTCTTAGAAAAAACATAGGTAAAAATCTCTTGGACATAAACATGAGTGACTTCTTCATGAACATATCTCCCCGGGCCAGGGAAACAAAGGCAAAAATGAACAAGTGGGACTGTATCAAGCTGAAAAGCTTCTGTACAGCAAAGGACACCATCAGTAGAACAAAAAGACATCCTACAGTATGGGAGAATATATTCATAAATGATGTATCTGATAAGGCATTGACATCCAAAATATATAAAGAACTCACACACCTCAACAAATTAAAAGCAAATAATCCAATTAATAAATGGGCAGAGGACATGAATAGACACTTTTCCAAAGAAGAATTTCAGATGGCCAACAGGCACATGAAAAGATGCTCCACATCACTAATCATCAGGGAAATGCAGATTTAAACCACAATGAGATATCACCGCACACCAGTGAAGATCGCCAACATCCAAAACACAAACAACACATGGTGGGGATGTGGAGAAAAGGGAATCCTCCTACACTGCTGGTGGGAATGCAAATTAGTTCAACCATTGTGGAAAGCAGTATGGAGGTTCCTCAAAAACTCAAAATAGAAGTACCATTTGACCCAGGAATTCCACTCCTAGGAATTTACCCTAAGAATGTAGCAGCCCAATTTGAAAAAGACGGATGCACCCCTATGTTTATCTCAGCACTATTTACAATAGCCAAGAAATGGAAGCAACCTAAGTGTCCATCAGTAGATGAATGGATAAAGAAGATGTGTACATATACACAATGGAATATTATTCAGCCCTAAGAAGAAAACAAATCCTACCATTTGCAACAACATGGATGGAGCTAGAGGGTATTATGCTCAGTGAAATAAGCCAAGCCGAAAAAGGCAAGTATCAAATGGTTTCCCTAGTATGTGGAGTATAAGAACAAAGAAAAATACTGAAGGACAAAACAGCAGCAGGCTCACAGAACCCAAGAACGGACTAATAGTTACCAAAGGGAAAGGGACTGGGGAGGATGGGTGGGAGGGGAGGGATAAGGGGGCGAAAGGGGCATTACGATTAGCAGATGTAATGTTGGGGGGGCACGGGGAGGGCTGTACAACTCAGAGAAGACAAGTAGTGATTCTATAGCATCTCACTACACTGATGGACAGTGACTGTAATGGGGTTGGTGGGGGGGACCTGTTGAAGGGGGTAGTTTAATAAGCATAATATTGCACATGTAATTGTAGTTTAATGATCCAAAATAAATTATTTAAAAAATTAAAAAAAGTAATACATTTTAGATGGAATGAAAAAGAAGGAAAAGAAGAAAATTCTGCAAGAATAAAATAAATAAAAGATGATCTTTGTCCTATTAATAAACTTTATATCTTTGTCTTTTCCTTGACTCAAAAATGCATTGCTAGTAATAAAAGTAAATTCTTAATACCTTCTTGTTTTAACAAAATCCATACAATAATGCCAAACTAACCAACTCACATTTCCCTGCATAAAGATATAATTAACAGTGTACCCTTCCAGATCTTTTTCTGGGTAGGAAGACTCAAACTTGCTCCTCTTTACCACAGAATTTTATTCCATTCAGTCAGGAAAATGAGCAATCAAACAGAACAGCAAACCATAAAACTTAAAATTGAAAGTAGCAAATGTTCCTTTATGTTCTCCTGTCAGTTTCCTCAGAAAGTGTCCACATGAAGAATGCAAACCAGCTGATGTCATGGAAATACAGCCAGTGAGATCTTCATTTGTGGGTGCAGGGGATGGAAGCTTTACCATTTTTAGAGGGGGAAGAAAACTAGCTGCTCTGTATTTTACAGTATTCACAGGTAATTCATATTATGTGGATTCAGTCTGAGTATTTCATTACCACGGTTATTATAATGGATTTAAGAAATACTGTTCATGACTTCATGGGCTTGTTGGTAATAACAGATTTAATTGCACAAAAATTCCAAATTTATTCTTTAGTGTATCTTACCGAATTTGAGTGGAAAATATACAAGACCTTCCTGGCAGATATTTATGTATGAAGAAATGTGTATTTAATAATGTTTTGGACATTCAGGGCTCTTTTACTACCTGGAAAAAAGCTGCCAAATATAGATGGGAGTTTTTGCATTGTTAACTTAAAGAGGACAGAGTAATCTATTTGAGATGGTGACAAGAAGTGGTGGCAGAAAGGCATGCCACACAAAAAAAAGATGTTATCTGATAAAGACTCAGAGTCAGATTTGGTTTAAGTTTGCAAGTATCATTGGAAGGTTGAAAAGTGATGAACCTAGTAGGTGGTTATCTTTATATTCTCAGAGCTCTGGAGAAAGGTCTGGTTATAAAGTAAGTAATATTTAGGAAGCAGCTCTTTGCTCCAGTTTCCTCTTAACTTCTACAGGTCTATGTTAACCCACACACTGATTTATCCATGCATTTGCTTATCATCATCACCCACTTAAAATTATTTATTGAAACATACTGGGCTTCTACAGTGTAAAGACATCTAAATTTTAGCCTCTTCATGTATGCTGAAAAACCACCATGTCCACTAAGAGCAATAAAACTACCCATAATTCATACCTACAACATAATTAGAACAAAGAAAATATGTGAACTTCAAAAGTTATATGAAAGTAGGGACACGAATGCTCCAATCCAGCAAAGCCAGCTCAGGAGCCCATCTGGATCAGAAAGTCAGGTGGACAGTGCGCAGAAAACAGGCAGGGGGCCAGGATGCTGGGAGTGAAAAACAGGCAAATTCACCGTCAGGAAGATAAGTTCCCATCCTGAGTGAGAAAGTTCTAAGAACAGACCTGTTGATCAGAACATAGCTACTGGGGAATTACTAGAAAAAGGTTGAACATAAGCAGAATGAGAGGCTGAGTTTGGGGAAGGCAATGCTTAAGCAGAGGGAGAAGATGTTGATGAAAAAAATGGCCCTTGGAAATTTGGTTATGATAGGAAAGAAGCATGGTATAGAAATTAAGTGTATGCAGACTCAAAAAAGAATTTTAAGATCATAAGACATCAATTAGTCTCTTGGTAAAAAAGATGTCCTCCGCTAGAGAATCAGTACATCACAAGAGAATCAGAAGAGGGTGCTCATGAACTAAGAATATAGCAATCCACCAAAATCCTTTATTTTTGCTTATATGAAACTGTTATTGCTGATCTTGCCAAAAAAAATCAAAATCAATAGAAAATAACACAAAATTCATACAAAGTTACCTTAAGAAATCAAAAACAAGAGTCAAAACAATACAACTAATGAAAATTTGCCATCCTCCCTCAAAAGAAAACAAAAACAAAACACAAACAAAAAAACTGTAATGAAATCTTAAGATATTTTGAAACAAGCATTTGAGTACAAAACATTTTTAATCAGAAATTTAAAAACTCTGGACATAAATGGACAAAAGAATAAAAAGATAGTAAAAGAGAGTTGACCAAAATGAGAAAATAAATGTTTAAAAAAGAATCTTTTAAATTAAAACTAATGCCCAAGAGAAAATTAGATTCAACTGAAAATATAATAAGGGCCATTGAGGAAAGACATGGCAATAGCCAAGAGAACAACACAGAATAAACAAAAAATAAAAAGAATCAGGCAAAGATAATTCAGTATATGTATAAGTGAAATACACGAAGAAGAAGTTAGAATACTTAAAACTATAATCCAAGAAAAATTCCCAGAAATAAAATAACTATATCTATATATTGCAAGTGCTTTCTATGTACTGGAATACTGTTCCAGAACAATTAATTCCAAGATATATACCAGTCTCAGCCACTAGACTTAACATACAGAGGGAAAAAATATGGCTAAAATATAAGTTCCTTATAATGGAAAAAAAATCAAGTTGGTATCACAGTTCAGGAACAACATACACATCTAGGCAACAATGAAGCAGCATTTTAAAGAATCTCAATGAGTGAGTCAAAAGTTGCATATCCAGTCAATCTGTTTTTCAAGTATCAACACACACACACACACATACACACACATACACCAGTATTAGGAAATACTGTACCTAATAACCTTTCTTGAAGTGTCTGCTTAATTAAACCAACCTTAATTCAACCAAGAGATGACTGGAGGAAAGGACTAATAGTAATCATTCAACACATTTAATTATAGATCTAAATGTAGAACAAAGGTAGGAATCAGGATGTTGAAATAATATGAAAATATTATGTTTAAACACCGTTGAAATAATGCAATTAAAAAGGAGGAGAGAAAAGGAAGAATGACCACTGATCTCATTGATTGATGCTTAGGTAATGGATAGGAGTCATAGAATAGCATTTAACTCTAACAATTGAATAAGGGCCTTATGGAAGTTATCAGTATAAAAGCAAACATTAGAATATAAATACAAACTGTTCTAAATACCAAAACCAACAAGCAAAATAAAAAATTACAGAAAACAGAAAACACAAAGGAAAACCGTCCATATAGCAAAATATGGTCAATAAGTATAACAAAGTTACATCTGACAGAGTTAAAACAAAGCACGGAAATGAATACACATTACCTCTCTTATTAAGATTTCCTAATGAGCTCATAAAGAAAAACCCAATGCCAGGCTGTAAAAAGGCGACACATTTAAACAAAGTGATTCAGAAAGGCTAAAAATAAAGGACTGGGCAAAAACATATTATATAAATAGAAAAAATTAGAAAGCAGGAGTTACAGTCCTGCTAGCAAGTTGCAGAATTCAAATCAAAAGTATTGACCAGGGCAAAGAACAGTACTTTATAATAACGAAGGCCACAATTCATAATGAAGATGTAACAGTTATCAGTATCTGTCTATCAAATAATACAAACCACCCTTACAAAACTTTAACTATAGGAGTTGCAAGGAGAAATAGGAATAGAATAATAACAGATATTTAAGATTGCTTACAGTCTAAGATAGGTCAAGTTGACAAATTTACACACATAGAACTAAATAGGCAAATCTTTTGGTTCTTTCCCCATCTCTCTGAAAGGTTTTGTGCCCCAATAATAGAGAATATATATTCTTCTCAGGTATACATGGAACATTCTCCAAAATTGTCTATACATTAGATTACAAAATGTCTTAAGTTCCACAAAGCAAAAATAATACAAACAATAAATCTCTGACCATAATACAATAAAACTTAGACATTAATCACAAAATCAATCAAAGGAACCTTCACTAGAAATTAAAAACTCTGAATAAAAAGCTCTTGGGTTAAGTGGAAATGTGAGCTGAAATTGCAGAATTTTAAAAAGTAATAAGAGTAAAAATACAAAGTACAGCAAAAATACTAATACAGCAAAATTTGCAGGTGTAACTGAAACAGTTATTAAATTTTATAGTAATCTAATCTCTCTCTCTCTCAGTAGAAATAATGAAAGTGAATTCTAAATTCAGAAGTCTAGAAAAAGAACAAAGGAACTCTTCCAAGAAAAAGAACAAAAACCAAAAAAGGTATACAAGTGATCAAAGTAAGAATTCATATGGCAGAAAATGGAAAAATAGTAATACTAATCAAAATGTCCTTCTTTTTAAAACTTAGCTAAATAAACACAAACTAAGATGTAAAAACAATTTAGTCATAGATAACAAAGAAATGATGAAAGGGAGACAATTATAAAAATAATGGAATACTCTGCATAAACCTATGCTAATAAAATTGAAAATCTAATGAAATTAGAAATTTCCTAATTTCTAAGAAAAATGTTATCTATGAAAATTGGGCCAGCAGATATAGAAATTTTAACTATATAGTTTTTTAAAAATTTACCTTGGTGAACTCTAAATGTAAAAGAAGCAAATAAAACAATATGAGTATCAGTGATAAATTCCTCTATAAACTGAGTGTGAGGAAAGGCTTTCTTATCATTACTCAAATCTGACAAATTTGACTACATAAAAGCAGAAAAGAATCTCTGTATATTCCAAAACACCATAATTGATATGAAGAGATATATGCCAAACTGAGAGAAAAGAAAATATTTGTAGCATGTACCAGTGATAAAGGGCTACTCTTCCTCATAAATAACTTTTAAAAAGTAAAAGAAAAAAAGAGATTAATACTTGATGGAAAAATGTGCAAGAGCCAGGACTAGAGGGTTCACAAAATATACACAATGTCTTTTGCACATGAAAAGATGCCCAAGTTTCTTATCACAAGAGTAATGCAAGCTAACACTATATTGAGATGCCATTTTTCACCCATCATTGGAAAAAGCTCAAAAACCTGACAACATACCCTTTTCGCAAAGTTGTGGAAGAGCTGGCCCCCCTCATACAATGCTGGATGGGCAACAGGGAACAATCTCTATTGAGAGGAGTTTGGCAATAATGAACACAACCAGACATCATCTACCCTGTGACTCAACAGTATTTTCTTTGAGAAATTTCTCTAGAGTTTCATTTTCAACAACACAAAAACCAAATGCACAAGGCGTGGCAGTATTATTTTACTAGTGAAAGAAGGAAGCAACTTAAATATCCTACCAAGATAACTGGTTAAATAAACACGGTGCACACATGCTCCAGTCCTATAGCTGCAAGACATATGAGGAAACTCTACGACTTGATATATAGTGATTTGTAGGATACATTGCTAAACAATATATTTGGTAAAAGGCACAAAGAAGGAGAGTCAGAAATGAAAGAAACTGCTTAACTATGAGAGAGGGGTGTGTACAGTTAAGTCAAAGGGATAGGAAAGGGAATGAGACTTCTCTGAGTGTATCTCTTTATAATTCATGTCAATGTTCTTTTATTCAAAAAAATTTTTTAAAAGATGAAAAAAAAATCCTAAGGTGGAATACAAACAGAAGCAAATGAGTCTAACTGTATATGAAATTGCTAATGACTCAGAAAGAAAAAAATCAAGTATTAGAGAAATTACAGATTCTGGGTTTAGGGTTTTATTATACAAAGACCCAGAACACAGAATTATTGAAAAAATACCATTGAGATTCCAAAAGGAAAACTATATATATATATATATATGTAATGCCTCACCATTTAGTATGCTTCCCTGATAGCACCAGGATCTGGTTTCTGGGGCATGGGGTTAATTAACATTGCCTTCCACACTGGAGTCTGGAGTTTTGGATATTCATGAACAAAAAGCTCAAGAGTAAAGTTTTGAGAGTATGGGGTTGGGGTAAACATTAATTGTAGTGATTTAGACCTAAGGTCAGACTAAAATTTAATAATTCAGAGGGGAAGGCACAGGTCTCTGGAGAAGACAGGTTGAGTCTCCCCAGTTTACACTGGTTCTTGAGCTGACACTGACTTTAGAGAGCTGGTACCTGAGGCGTCTGCAAAAAGAAACCTTTGGGTGCTGTGGAGGCGGCAGAGATGGAGTCCCTTCACCCTGGGAAGCTGCAGTTCCAGGCGATCATGACGATCTTAGAGACACTGGGCATCTGGCTCAGTCAATGGAATGTAAGTGTAAAGTCACTGAAACAGGAAACTTAAAAAACCTGGGAACCAAAAACAGGTATTTCTTAAGAGAGGATCGACCAGAGTTTTGTTGCCTTTCTGGGACCAAGAATGGTATTTATGACTTCAGGAAGCAAGGTCTTGCTAAGCGATAAAGTAGTACATGAATCTTGGCCTATAGGTTTATAAGAGGGGAATCTTGGGGAAGAGGTCAGTCAGGTCCAGAGTAGGAAATGGGAGACTGAAAGCCTTCTTCCTCCTTAGCTTGTCATATTTTTCCCTCCAGGGAGGTCAGTCTATTCCACAGATGGCTAAGAAATGGATTACACAGCTCCACTTGGGGATGTCAGACGGGTACTAGGATGGGCAGCTATATGGCTCATTGCATGCCCTTCCATACTGGAACAGTCTCTATATTTTAATCACTGGAAACTTTAAGAATTGTTTAGCCACCGTTTTCCAGGGGGTCAAGATGAAGATCTGAATTATGAAAAAAGAAAAAAATTAACAGTTTTGCTTTAATTGTCCACCTTGCCTTATCAGTGAAGATTTTAACAATGTAGGAGAAATAGCTGAGGGAAATGGCTGTTGTGCCATGGCTTTAGTGGTGGCTATGACTGCTGTTTTTCTGCCCCTGAAATAACTGGCTTTCAGTAGGATATTCTATGGGTTTGTGGTTCAAATGTTCTTGACGAGATCCTGATACATTAGTGTAAGTGAAATTTGCAATCCATCACTAATCGCACCACTTACCATATCTCTCATAATGTAAAATATTTTGTGCATTTAAGAAATATTTATTGCTGATCTAATCCGAGGGAAGCAGTGGGCTGGGCTGTGAGGGTACAGGGGTCAGGCTCAACACCCATGGAGCTGATGGTTTCAGGCAGAGCCAACCTTTAAACAAATAATTTCACTCATTATTAATCCATTACAACTTATGATAAATGCTACTAGGAGATGTACATGTATATTTTACCTTACCTAAACCCTCAGGAAATTTTTGAAGAGCTTGGAATCACATTTATTTCATAGATATAATTCATTACAATTGATTTAAATAATCCTAATGCAATAAGTCAGCATCGCATTTGTTAATTGGGTATTTTGGGGCAGATTTACATGATGGATGTCAATTTTCTAGTGGAGCAGTCTTTTTAAGTGGAAAGAATTGGATAGACACAAGAAAATCCTACTGTTTAAAATCTTGGGGAGAGCTACATATTGAACATTGATACAGTTAGGCTTTGGAAAAATGAAATTTAAAATTTACTTTGTTTATTATATTAGATGAGCTGAATTCTGCTTAGGAATATGCCCTAATTTAATTTTCTATTTAATATGCAGCCTCCAAGCATTGTTTAATTAAAATGCCACTTAGAGCAGTGAAACGAATCAGACTGAGCAGGAATGCAGGGCTGCCAACTAAAACGCGCAGCAAGATGAGCCAGCTCTCCGACGGTGCTGTCTGAAGCATCTCCCACAATGCCGTGTGCAAGGGACACCGCGACAGTGCTGCAGGCCATGAAAGGGGGCATCCACTGTGATTCTGCCATGAAACTCATGGATCCTAAGAGTCTTGCACGCTTTTATAGATAAGCGAGCTGGACCTTGTCAGCCTGGGGTGACATGGGGTTGTCATAGCGTCTCTACTTTATCTGGTCTAGTGAACTCTGTTTTTCTATCAGAATTCACATACATATGTTTTTGAAAGGACACTTGAAAAATTCATGAAGATACTAATTGTCAACATCACTTAGGGAGAGAAAGGAAGAGGACTGTCCGTATTTTCCATCTGTGCTGTGTAATGTGTTTAAACATTGACAGAAGAGGCAAGCTGACCAAGCTCGCAGTGTTCCTGATACTTGTTCCTGGTGGAGAAAATGCACAGTTCTCGGCAGTCCCCGTCACAGACGGGTCGCAGAGTGTCAAAGGCAATGAGAGTGGAGAGGCCAGGCAGTGAAATGCTTTTCCCACGGCACGAAAGGAGGAGGTTGAGGATTCCGAGTGTAACTATGACACTGAGGTCTCTGATTCCCTGTTTGGTAATGATCTAAGGCATTACTGCTGCCTTTTAAAATTTAATGACTGAAATACCCAAATACAGACATTAAATTGCATTTATAGAACCAAATGTGTATGTGGGATCTACAAATGCTCTCGACCAAAATAATTTCCTGTCTGGATTATTTCAGCTGGATCTTGAGCAGAGATGCGATTATCATGATCCCCTTCATCTTGGCAATACAGTGTAGTGAGTAGGGACCTGAGAAGACATAAATATCTTTAAATTTGAGGGCTGTGGATGGTAAAAATGTTATAAATACAGCTTCAGTTAGGTTAGAATTAACCTTGAATCATCATAATACCAGCCATTGTAGAAAAAGCAACAAAGTGTCTATTAATATGCACTGTGCTGGCTTCTGCCTTCATACATGAACATCTACTTCAAAGATGGCATTTTGCTTAGAGAGAGAAGTGGTACAATTTTAGTACAAATCCTGAATCTCCCAGCCTACACACAAACAGAGCAATGGCCTCTACTAGTAAGCTTCTAGTATAAATGAGGGTAGAATATTTTCTTCCAATGATCTGGCCACTGTGATTATACGAATCTTTGCCTATTTAGCTCTGTCCCACCTCTGTAGTGTTCTTGGGCAGAAGGACTGGATTAGACATCAGGAAATGAAATCTCTTCCTAATAAAACATAAAATACTTTTTCGATAAAATTATAAAATCTGGCAGGGAGATATGTAGAGGATTTGAACTAACAGCATGTACTGCATTACTCCCTGCTTCATGGCAGAAAGAAACAGAGGAACATGGAAAAAAGCAGAGGGTGGCATTTTCTAATGTTGTCTGCAGTAAGTAAATCTGCAAAATATAAAAAAGGCCTGTAATGGAAAACATGATGCCTGCTGTGTCTGCAAGGTATTCTGATGTCTACAATACTGGGAAAATTCTTGGAGAGCATTTCACCCCAGTGATAAATATAAAGTATAAAGCTGTCAGTCCATCTCAGCTCAGGTTACCTGGCATGTAAAGAGCCAGTCAATCCCACAAATTAGGCTGCCCTGCAGGCGTGTCTAACTTACATGCTAGGCTTTCCGGAAGTGTTAAAGGCCAAGTGGAGTTGTGATTTGTGCCCTTGGTAACAACTGGACTGTGTGCAAATCACACAAGCAGTGACAGTGTAATATGATGTAGGACTTGGCAATTTTGCCAGACCCTATGTGTAAAAGTGTAAACTATTCAACAGTAGTGGCATCTTGCAGACAAAGCACACAGAGAGTTCTAGAGTGCCACATGGGAGTTACATAATTTTTTACCTATTAAGGCCTTCTGAGGCAAAAAGCATTGAAAATATTAGTTTGTATACAGAACATCACTACCTAAAATATTATTAATTGATATGATAGTTGGACCAAGGTCTTAGGCAACATTTTACATGTAGTTTCAGATTCTTCTAAGTTTGCATTTTCAGAACCTACTCTAAAATTATTACTCTGAAATTACACATGGGTGTATAATCCAAGTACAAGGCAAAGCAATGATAATGGTTTTTGAACTATATTTTTTAAACATATTAGCATACTTTTCTTTTTCACACTTCCCTGTGTGTAACTCTACCCCTGTTCTCTTTAGGAGACGTAGGCCTGCTCAAGTGGGGTTAAAGAGGAAGAGTCAAGAGTCAGTGTGTGCCTTGCACATGCCCTGCTGGGAACAGGACTTGGAGGTGCAGTGCCCAAGTGGGGACTCAGGGTGTGGAGCCCTTACCACTCAAGACAAAGGAGAGGGCCATACTTGAGCAGGTGTAAGCTGAATGCAGCAGAGACCAGCAAAGACGGAATGGCAGGCCGACCACAGCCCCAACCCCAGGGATACCTGTTCCGGCACCATCTTGGATGGCAGAAGAGGGGAGAGACCCATGGGGGAAAAATCCGATAGGGACTTTGAGCTTTGATATTGCTATTCTTCCCCAGTAAGGCTGCTTAAACTGAAAGGGCAGCAAAAAGCCTTTAATTGGCAAGTTTAAGTTTTTTTCAATCTCTCTCAACAGTAACGGAGGTTTCAAAGCAAATGAGATTAGTTATATAAAATTAAATACAAATCTTTTGTTAGATACGTTTCAGTTTGCAAATACCAATCTTGCTATAATAGCATTCAATTAAAATCAAGTTCAGTATTTAAGTAAATACATGTGACAGAAATAGTACAGGCTTTGGAGTCAGACGAAGCGGATTTGAATTTTGGGTTTCCTTGGCTAAGTCTCTGTTGATCCCACATGACGCTGTAAGGAACAGGATGCAGGGCGCCCAACAGGCCTGGTGCTCCCGTGTGGTAGCACTGCTCTGACTGCTGCTCCCACTGGGGCCCTGTCGTCATCGCCATCAGTGGTAGCGAGAGTGCAGCATATTGTAGGAGTGAGGGAGAAATGGGAGGAGAAAGGGCTTGGGGTCCATACTGAGAGTGTGGGGCAGGTAAGTGTTATTAATCATTACTGGTTGTGCCTCCTAGTTATTGGAGGAAGAAGTTTTCTCAAATTATCTGAAGTATGGAAAAGGGCTTCTAAAACTAGGTGTGGAAGGTGGGGAACGGGAAAATTATTAAGTGGAAGGATCCTTTTCATTCTTTTCTCCTTGTGCAACCTTGGCTTGAAGGCGTCAGAATAAGACAACTGACATTTAGCAGTTTAGCTTTAGAAATGGGAGAAGGGGCCTGATTTATAAAGAACTTTGAGTAGTACAAGGGATGTAGCTGGAGTTCATAAAGAAAGCTACCTGGAAACAAGTACAATTATGTCTGATTATAATTATATATATGTATTATACATACATATATTACACATGTATGTATGTATGTATACTCTTTACAAAGGTATAATGATATGGAGTTCTATTAGGAAAAAAGCAAAGTTACAAGCACATTTAAAATTATTCCTTCAGTTCACAATTCAAAATCATCTCAGTACTACAAATATGAAGTAACAACTATAATTAAGATAATAATGATATTTTCATTAGAACATTCTCTTTGATCTGGTGACATTTTTCTTTCAGTACAATTTTAAGTGATGAAAAAATGCATTTCTGCTCAAAGATCAACCAATCAATAATTGCCACTCAGAGATAATACTTGAAAGTAAAGGGTAAAATCTGGGTTTCATAAGTATAGTGTGAGAAAAATAATTTTTTTTTCATTTGGAAAAACACATAAAAGGTGGAGAAGAACCTGAGAGCTACTTTATAGGTATTAAAAATTTACCATTTTATACTTAGCAACCTAATAGAGATACAAATTAGTGCTGAAACTGCTGTGACATGGGGAGTTCCACAGCGAGAGGCCCAAGTTGGCAATCTCAGTAAGACCAGATGTTGCAAGGCTGACCAAAAAGGACTCCACGGGCAGCACAGGAAAAAAAAAAAAAACAGAGAAGGTGAGAGAGAAGATGGTAAACCATGGAGAAAAGGGGCTTCTACTGAGTTCTGAAGCCTGGGTTATAACCGTTTTTTTCTGTCTCCTCCCGATTGGAAACTTGAAGACAGAAAGCCTATCTTTCACATCTTTATATTCCCCAAACGTAACCTAGGTGCTCAGCACAGGTGTTTGTTAAAGCAGTGGATGCAGTCACGTGCTCAGTGTGGCACTGGGAAAGATGCCCTATACTTCCGTGTAAAGTGCAACCTCAGATAGGGTAGCACAAGGAATTGTGGCTTCCTATGACATTAATACCTTAGGTGTTATTTTATCTATTTTTAAACAAATGTTAATTCAGTTTTTAGTTAGGTATTTTTGTAGTGAGAGTGTTTGCCCCATATTTCAAGTATTTCCAGGCGTGCTGGGTTGCGGTGTGGAGGGAGATGGAAGAAGCTGGTGTTGGCTCTGTTCCAGAAAGCGAACTTCATACACCTTGTTGGTGCCCTAACACAGGTGTAGAGAAGCACATAGGGATTACAGAAAATGTTTTAGTAAAGAACACAAACAACGGGCATTAAAGTTTTAGTTCTATTGTTTTTGGGAACCTACATATTTAGTAGTCTTTATTTCCCCATTATGGATATGGTGTGCTTTTAACAACCAGACTAATAATACTACATTATAGTTTACAATAACATGGATGAAGTAATACTTTGCAAGACTTTTGAGTTTTCTTAGTTTAATTTTGCAAACATCACCACACTGTGAAACTTTCATATATATTCATTTAAACTTGAGACCTAGGCAAAACCTTTTTTTCAGGCAGATCCCACATTTCTCCCAAACTCTTTTTCTAAGGGCAATATATTTAAACTTTCATTAAATATAGAGTTTATTGTAAATGAAGGTGCTTGATATCACATGTTTTCAGCAAAATATATGCAAACCAAGAAGAAAATAGTTTAAGAGAATCATAGAGATGGAAGAGATTTTCCAGTGTCACTGGGTTCATTTCCATTTCTCCTATGGAGCTTTATATTTATCATCATGGAGAGAGATACAGATCAATACTCCTTTTTAAAAAAAAATTCACTGATTATTCCATATTTGAACACTATAAAATTCATTATTTATTTATTCAAGATTTACTTAATGATGTACTAAGAACTAGAGATTTGAATTTTTCTGTGTAAAGGGGGTTCACCGTACAGCCATGGGGAGACATGTAAGCAAGAAAAATGTGGTAAGTTGGGACATGTTGTGTGGAAGTATGCACAGGTGCTTAAATGAAGAAATGGCCATTTATAGCAGGGACTGGAGTGGACAGTAGATGCTTTAAAGAGAATTTTCCCTTGAGCTGTGTTGTAAAATACGAGTCCGTATGTATGTGGCAACTCTTCTTACTGAGGGGAGTTTATATTGAACACAAAAATATATTTAAATTTGATAAATGCTGTTTATGTTTGTATCCCAATGTACCCAATATGTTATCTTCTAACCTTTTCATGCCAGAGTTATACCCTTTCCTGTCTCACCTCCATTATTTAGCGGCACAGAAGTATTGAAAACAGCTACAATTTACTGACGCTTGTATCAGACACTGTGCTGACTGCTTGGCACGAGTCATCCATTTGATTTCAAAACAGCTCCTATGAGGGGGATATTATTTATCTGCAGTCAAATAATTTTGCCCAACATCACAACTAGAATTATTTTTGAAGAGGGTGGGAGGTAGTACTTACGGAAGCCCTTTGAATAAAGGATTCTTTTCTGGACTGTCCTTCCTTAGGATCCCTGTGTTCTAAATGTTGGTAACAAAATGTGGAGAGCCACATTCAAGGGAAGATCTGGCCACCTGTGCACCCATCCTTCATGAGGAATGCCCCAGAATTCTGAAGTATAATTTTCACATTGCTCTGCTGCAGGAGTCTAGGATCAACGTTTCAAATCCTTTTGTTCTTCATTTCCTTGCTGTGCAATAGATACAGTGAATATCTGCTCTGGTTGTACAAAGATATCAAAATACAGGATCTCAGCTAACATTAGCATCATAATGTAATCTTCAGTATTTATGTAATAACACAGGTTATATTTATGAGGACACTTGAAACATTAGAAGCTAAAAATTCTTCTGGCATTCACATGCCAAGAAAATATGGATGCCCTTGGAAGCCTCTCTCATTCTATTTGAATTGCAGTGCCATCTGCCACAACTCACTCTCTCAAAAAGTACTGCTCTGACAGCATCAGAAAAGAACTTTGTGTGAGAAACAGGCATCTGTTTTTTACTTGATTTACAAAAGACATATTTTGTTTGCAGTCAAAGGGCATTTTGCAAATTTACCACCCAATTAATATGTCATCCTTTGACAATGACAAAATAATCAGATTCTTAAATGAGTCCCATTGCTTTTCTGTTTTAACTGCTAAGCATGGCAAGATTATATGGCATAGAATAGAAATATTTACTCTTTTACTTTATAATGGTGCCATCTTTCCTCCATGAAGATGACACTACTGGCATTACCTGGGCATTCACTTCAGGTACTTTCTAAGAATGACAGTGAAGTTTGCCCAGCCACCCTTGCCTGGTTTCCACTGTGGTACAAAGTTTGCACATTTGTGAAATGATGAATAGGATTTACCTGGATTTAGGGACTGTGGAAGAGAATGAACAAACTAAGTTTCAGAAGAATGGACTCCAAGGTCCGAAATTCTTTGGAGGAACGTGATGAGACCTGAAGCTGTCCAGACGGCTGCTCAGCTGTTCCACAGACGCATAGTGCAGACTCTGTATTTAACATGCTAGATGTGGCAGAAGGGATATATGGGCAGAGGGGATCCTTGCCTCTGAGTAAGTTACAGACAACTGGAAGAGGTAAAAACATCTACAAGTAAAAGTAGGAACAGACCTATAAAGACTATTTATTAATGAAGGTGTAGATATGTCTTGGTGTATATAAATATTGCATGATTTCACAATAAGTGTGCCTTTATTCGGCAATATCTTCATGACTCTCATTGATTCTCAAATAGAATCATGAAGAAGGCAAAGAAAAGAAGTGGAGGAAAAATAGGATGAGTTCAAACAAGGTGTAGGGAGAAGCAGGTGGGCTGGAGAATGAACATAATAACACATGTAAACTGTAAAATAATTATCTTAGTTGGAGAAAATAATTTATTTCATAAAACAAGAGAAAAGGCTGTACATTATGATGTCATGTAGATGAGTTGGTGGAATGGTTTTGAATACCCGGCTTAAAGAAGAGGAACAACATAATATATTTCGGGAAAGCTTCAATCAGGTACTTGTATTTTGGACACTTGCACCGTTAGTACCTAGCATATGCCCAGAACAGTGCTTAGAATAAAATAATAAAATGAATGATTAGAACCAAGTGGTACGTTGCTTTTTCGGGGGACACCTGCGTTTCTGTGGCTGCCCTGATCTGGAGAGTTCTCCACAGCACACGTTTTAGTGGCAGGGGGTGCTACATCCAACAACAGAAGTTGAAAAGCCCAGACACTCGCCTTCCCTGGAAACTGGGAAACTAGGGCATGGCCTGTTTGCGGTCTTGGTTTGGGCAGTCAGACCCATCCACCTGGGATCTTGCATCCAGAGCTGCTGACGCACAGCAGCAGCGACCATGAAGGACTTATTCAAGTGGTGGGAACGGCTCCTCAGCCAGAGCAGCGTTTTCCTTGGCTTGTCCTTGTGGAATGACCCTAGCTGGCACCTTGGCTGTGAAAACTCCTTTCCTTTTTTCTTATTTTCCAAGCCTGATTTTTCCCTACTTTCCTTGTGATTCTGTAAGCTACCCAATTGCCTTTCAAGAAATTCATTTTCTGCACAAACGAAGCAGAATCAGTTTCTTTTTTTTTTACTTAGTAATAAAGTGTCCCAGGCACAAAATGACTAGGATCCTATTTTGGGATGATGATGATGGGTAGAGTGAAGAAAGGACAAAAGTGAGAGAGACTGACAAGGAAGAACTGACAGATTTGGTAACCAGCAACATTGCTGTTCCATTCTTGCTTCATACTCTTTTGCAGGAATGTGTGCATGACATTGCCTAAGGGAAAAACGGAGTGAAACAAAATATTTGCAAGTATATACCCTAACGGATTCATAATAAAGTGTTTGTGGAACATGTGAATCTAATGTCTGTAAGTGTGACATTTTCTTCAGAGGATAGAGTAAACTGGGGAAGTGGTAGTAAACATAAATGATTTTTTAAATAAAAATATCTTTCTATGGAGGGAAGGAGTGAAGCTTTCATGGTTCACTATAATTTTTTGACTCTTTATGCTTATGAGAATGATTTTAATTGCTGTTTTCATTGACTTTTTAGACTTCTAACCAGCATCTATTGCCTCAAACTCAACATGGATGAAACTGAATCAGTCTTTCCTCCAGGTGCTCACCATGGACTTGCTCTGTCTCAATGATCAGCATTGTGGCAGTCAGCTGCCCAAACTAGAAATCTGAGAGCCATCATGAATATCTTCCTCCATCATCTGATTATTTAAGAAGTCCTATCTTCCACCCCTTAATCATCCCTCAAATAATCTGCCTCCGCTCCAATCTTATGACTGTCAAAATCTCATCACTTCTTAACTAGAGTTTTGCAAGTGTTTCCTAATTGCTCTCTGCCTGTACCTTGTCCCTTCCAATCCTCCCTATTTCCTACTGCCAGAATGACATTCAAAAATGCAAAACCATTCATTAATTCCCCCTTCTAGATCGAAATCCTTTGGTGCCAAAGCCTAAACCCCTTAGAACGGTGCACAGGTCTGCAGTGATCTGCCACAGTCCCACTTTTCCAAGTGCATCTCCTTTATCACATAAGCCTTCCATATTTAGACATTTTTCATACTCACACTTTACCACGGTCCTTTGATTCTTGCTTTTGCGTATGCAGTTTCCTTGGCCTGGAATCTGCTTCTCACTTCCCTTTCCCAGCTAAATTTACTGTGTTTTCTAAGACTCAGCTAAGTATTACCCTTCTTAAAAGTGTCGCCTGACCGTTATTCTTACACTTCTATAACCCCTGGTTCAAATGTTGCAGCCCTTGTGATTTGTAGTATAATACTTGATTTTCTCATCTGTTTCCACCATTGGTGTGGACTGTGGGGACCAAATAGCTCATTGATTTTTGTATCCTGGCTTCTCAATGATCTCTGTATTCCCAGCACCTAGGCTTCGCACAAAACAAGTCCCTGATATATATTATTGCAAGAATGAAAAGAGCACATACTCCTTCTGAAATCTGAAGGAATTCTATAACCACACTTCAGCTAATTTATCATTAATAAATAGTTCTTTTTACAAAGGTAAGAGAAGGTCTAAAGTATTTCCATTAAGTAGCACTTAGTCTACGATGAAGCTGAATCTGGAAGACACAATATACAATTGCTTCCAAAATGTTCAATGGTCAAAATGCTATAGTTCTTTTAAAGGGGGGGGAATAATTTTTAATCAACATTCTTGCCCCAAGGGGAAATAAAGTTCAGAAAGCTGCCTTGCCTTTTCCTCCAACTTCAAAATGGGTTTTGTGACTGTTTAATAAAAGTACCTCTTGCATTATAAGAAAAAGAGAAAACAGAATTAAAAAGTATAAATAAAAAAGAGGGAATAGGAGATTATAAGATTAGACTCAGAAAAATCCGTAGAATTTTAAAGTCCAGTGAAAAAAAGAAGGGAAGAGGGGAGGCAAGACAAATGGTCAAACGTGCAGAGAAAGCCCCAACTTCATGCTTACTGAGATTCAATATCAACAGAAAGTTGCTCTTTTATTCAGCTTTTGGCTTCCTTCCCAGTGCTCTGCTCCGACTTCCCTCACCTTCATCATCCACTCCTCAAGGTCAGGAAACACCCCCAAGTAATCCAGAACTTGCCCCAGGCTGTGGGGAATTTGTATTCTCTGTACTTTTGCAGCTCAACAAGGGGAGGAGATAGAAATGACCCAACACAGAAATCCTCTTTTGTGATCTAGCATTATAGTTATTTTGTAGTTTACTTAATGTATTTCCAACCTTAAATTGACTTGGAATAGCACTCAAAAGAGAAAATGTTCTATGCAAGTGCTATTTTTCTATTTTCTACTATGAGTTTGGTTTCCCTCCTAAAAAGAATTTGGAAGACTTACGAAATTGAAAAGAATGCCAAGAATATGATGAAAATGCGAGTGCATTCTTTTTTTAACTGGATTTTTCTTTATTGAGGTATAATTGACATACAACATTATTAGTTTCAGATGCACAGCATAATGACTCGGTATTTGTATATATTGCAAAATGATCACCACAATGTCTAGTTAACATCTGTCTACTACTTACATAGATACAAATTTTTTTTCTTGTGATGAGAACTTTTAAGATTTACTTTCTTAGCAACTTTCAAATATGCAATATAGTATTACTAACTTAACCAGTCACCATGGTGTGCCCTACATTCCCAAGACAATCATTTTTTAACTGGGAGTTTGTACCTTTTGACTTCCTTCACCCATTTCATCCCCTGCGTCCCTCTCCCCAACAAACCCCTTCCCCTGACAACTGCCAATCTGTTCTCTGTATCTATGAACTTGCTTTTTTTTTTAGATTCAACATATAAGTGAGATCATAAAGTATTTGTCTCTGATAAATACATTCTAAAACATTACTTTTTTTATTGAGTGGATGGAGGAATATAGTATGACTAAAAATAGATATCATCCAAGATTCAGAAAAAAGATCATGGGAGGTCAAACTGATTCTAATTAGAATGCTGAGAATATGGATAATAGGAACTGCTTACGGAAAACAGAACAAAACCTTTTGTGTGAGGCTGCGTGTTCTTGGGTGTTGGATGCACTTTGTCATTGTTGATTCTCCAGGTCTAGCCAAGTGTCAGAACAAAGTAGGTCCTCAAGCCTATGGGACAATTTGGAGGGAGTACACCAATAGTCTTAAGATGACTCCATAAATTTTAAAATAACCAATATAAAATATAATCTCCACAGAGCAAAGTGATTTAAGAAAAGAACAAGTCTGATAAAAGCATACTCTATTAAAAAAACACCCTCTAATGTGATTTAGAAAAATTCCAAACTCCATATCAGAGCCCACAGACCTGCCAGCTTCTCTGACTTTTGCCCCATCACTCTCTTCTCTCCTTTCTATATGTCAACCACACTAGTTTTTTGTTTTCGTAGTTGTTTTCCTTGACCCCTGAATGTGTCAAGCCAAGTTCAACTTTTGGGCTTTTACCTCTGCCCTTTCCATTATCTGGAATGTTCTTTTTTAGTTACTTCCCTATCTGGCTGCCCATCATTCAAGTCTTTAATATCACAGGCTTACAGAGGACTCAGACAAAGGAAATTTTTTGGAACATTTACAAAATTTCAAGGTTAAGATATAAAAACCAATAATATAGGGACTTCAATTTCACCTATCACACGACTTCACCTTTATGTAAAAGACTGACAATGGTCACATTTCTATCTCTATAGCAGGAATGGGTTCATCCAATTCAAATAAGTTTTGAATTATTCAAAAGCCTTAAAAAACAAGTAGAGGCAACATGTTACATTTTTTTCTGTCCTCTTCTATTTCTAATTTGTAGAATACTGGGGTTATTTTATTTGCCTCGAGTAACAATATTGGGTAGCATGATAAACTAAAAGTAAAACATTGTCTACAGAATGTAAGGGCCTAATTACATATCAAAAAGGAAAGAATGGGACTTCCGGGAAGATGGTGGTGTGAGCAGGGCGGCAGAAATCTCCTCCCAACACTATATTTATCTACGAAAACACAGAAAATACATCTATTCCTAAAAGAGAGACGAGAATACACAGGAAAGCGCACAGCGTGCAGCTACACCCGAGAGGACTCGGCACCCCAAGAGGCGGGTAAGACACGGAGCCGCGACCCGGCGGGACCCGAGCCCTCCCCCACCCCAGCGCACCGGCGGGAGGAGAGGATTCAGAGCCGGGAGGGAGTGGAAGTACACCCCGCGAAGTAGCCAGCCCCGGTGATACGCGCGGGGAGCGCTGACCCACATTGCGCAGTGCAGCGGATATTGGAGAGACAGAGGGGCAGGACCTGAGCGGGGAACGCGCCAGGGTGCTTGCAGCCAGCTCCCGGGACGGAAAAAAAAAAAAAAACGTGCGCGCTTTCTTCAGCGGTCTTAAAGAGACAGGAGCCCAGTGGAGGAGCCAGATCGCCAAAGCACACTCAGCCCAGCAGGCTGCGAGTCCTGGGGAGTTTCAGATGCCTTAGCTGGCGACTGAGGAAGCGTAGCCATACTTAACACTTCTCACTGAGATCAACAGCCTCCTATTCGTTCCCACCCCTGCCAGAGCGATAAAGGGCCCTGCGGAGCGGCACAGTCACAGCTGTGGAATAGTGGGGCAATAGCGCCACCTAGAGCATTCCCACAGAATCTACGTCCGGTGGGCTTTTTGTTTTGTTTTGTTTTGTTTTTTGTTTTGTTTTTGTTTTTTCTTTTCTTTCTTTCTTTTTTTTTCTCTTTTTTTTCTTCTCTTTTTAAAGTCTTAAAGAGCCCAGCTGACATACGTGGCAACTATCAGTGACCAATTATACAGCCATGAAAAGACAGAGGAATATGGTTCAGACCAAAATCAACCAGACAACCCCAGAGAGGGAGTCTGAAGGGATGGAAATGCACAGTCTTCCTGAAAAAGAATTCAGAATAAAAGTCATAACCATGCTGATGGACCTACAGAGAAATGTGCAAGAGCTGAGGGAGGAAGTGAGGGAACTGAGGAAAGACAATGCAGAAATCAGACAAAATCGATGGGCTTAACAGCAGAATGGATGAGATGCAAGAGACTGTTAATGGAATAGAAATCAGAGAACAGGAGTACAGAGCAGCTGAGGCAGAGAGAGATAAAAGGATTTCTAGGAATGAAAGAATATTAAGAGAACTGTGTGACCAATCCAAACGGAACAATATTCGCATTATACAAGTACCAGAGGAAGAAGAGAGAGAAAAAGGGATAGAAAGTGTCTTTGAAGAAATAATTGCTGAAAACTTTCCTAAGCTGGGGAAGGAAATAGTCTCGCAGTCCACGGAAGCCCACAGATCTCCCAACACAAGGGACCCAAGGAAGACAACACCAAGATACATAATAATTAAAATGGCAAAGATCAAA